>JAMKCH010025303.1:0-18837 GCA_023653785.1 Ophioderma brevispina
TACCGGAAGTGGTCAAAATTTTGGTATCGGAAGAAAACTATTATTATTCTCATTTACTCTGTGAAATCTTTGGGGTAAAGTATATTTGGTTTGGAAGTTATGAGCGAAAATGTGCCCCATTTTGGTCGACCAATATTAATTTTACAGCGGACTCTTATGGGGATTACAAAATCACGTTTTTAGCTCTCACATCAAGACGGGTTGAAATATTGGCGCGAAACTTTACAGATAGGGTTTTGGGGTGAAGGCCATTCTCTCAAGATGAAACTTCATATACTTAAAGGTGCAACGAGAGATTTTGAGGCACCCAAATATTGTGTCATATAAGTAATTTCATATAGAATAGACACTCAATAGATTTCTTACCTTGTATTTGGCTACAGAAATGTCTTAAAAGAGTGAAAAAGGTGATTTTGATTTGCTTGTATTTCAATATAAAACATATGCTGAATTTTGTATTTGCTCCTATACGAAATTAGAAAATTCACAATTTTTGTACCAAAGAAACATTACTCAGCTTAATCCTTTTACATGGGGATATTTTTGATGGAAAGCTTTGCGTCAGGGCAAAAATCAGCACTTTCGATTTTTTTAGGGGCACCTGATATGTGAAATCTCTCGTTGCACCTTTAAAAAAAAAAAAAAAAAAAAAACACACCCCTACCCAAACCAAAGTTTACCATAGTAAGTGTGCAATATTGTTATGCTTTGGACAATATACCGCGCAATTTTAAATTAAATCAAATCAGACTAAAACGTCCATATCGAAATCGTCGTGGTTAAACCGGTCAAAGCCAGCCAAGAAGAAAAGCTTTCCGCTCGCACAGGTGTAAAAGATTATATTTTACCGCATTTCTTTTTTTAAGGTTTTCAAGAGATTTTAAACTGGTCAAGAAAAAAAGGGACAATTTTGCGTAAAAAATCGTAAAAACACCAATGCAATAAAAAAACGAATTTCCGCGTAGCGCAATGTTTTCTTGACTGAAAAAAAAACGAATAGTGGTTTAGGGCTCGAGTTACAGGAAAACTAAAACAAACATTTTTTTTCTTTTTTGGTCTAACCACGCACTTGGTTCAAATGCAGCTTATTGGGCCATGGACCGATCGCTAATAGCCTCGTCCTCAGAACCTGAGATTTTACCGGAAGTGGTCAAAATTTTGGTATCGGAAGAAAACTATTATTATTCTCATTTACTCTGTGAAATCTTTGGAATAAAGTATATTTGGTTTGGAAGTTATGAGCGAAAATGTGCCCCATTTTGGTCGACCAATATTAATTTTACAGCGGACTCTTATGGGGATTACAAAATCACGTTTTTAGCTCTCACATCAAGACGGGTTGAAATATTGGCGCGAAACTTTACAGATAGGGTTTTGGGGTGAAGGCCATTCTCTCAAGATGAAACTTCATATACTTAAATCGGACCATCCTCCTTTAAGTGCTCTCGGCAATTTTTCTCTCTTTTTCCTCTCTTTTCCCTCATTTCTATTGTTTCAGCCGAAAAGTTCCAAAAGCGACTGACCGGGCCGGTGGAATTACGCTATGCAAGTTCAGTCCCTTATAATTATTTTAAAAACATAATGTCATGGCGATAGGAACACTGTGATAGTTTCCGCATGGACCTCATGGAACCAAATGAGAAAGTAATGATAATTTAAATACGTGTGGCAGAGTCCTCTTCCCTTGTTGTTTGTTTTTTGTTTCCTTTTTTCTTCAATATTTGTGTGTTGGTTGTTGTTTCTATCTCAGAAGTACAACAATTCTACCTAAAGGAAAAAACACACTTGGGAATTTAGTGGGGAATAGAAAAAAATGGTTGTATAATAAAATTTTACAAACTTAAAAAAAATCCGGGTGTCGTATATTTTATTTAGTGTGAGATTTAAGAAGTATATAAATAGACCGGCACTTATTTATGTCGAAAGTATTAAGAGTTAAAGAGAACGAACGCACGCCTCTATGCATAACATAAATGATTTTTTTAATAAAATTAAAATTTGGAATTAAATATTTACCATGAATTCTGATAGTATATGAGCTTCGCTCGGCTGGACGCTAAGTTCACCACCATTGCAGAAGCATTTCTTCAGACATTCCACAGTTAATTACGATTTCGATCTCCCTGAAGGTGCAACGAGAATTTGGGGCCATACATACTTGGTCATACATAAAGACCCTAATTAGCGTATTTGTATTGTATTTTATTGTTTACAGAAATGCCTGGAAAGTGGAAAATGCAATTTTGATTACTTAATTTTAATATAAAAAACAAAGGCTGAAGAGTATTTGCTCCTATAGTAAAATAAGGAACGTTTAACCAATTTTTGTACCAAAGAAATGATTCTCAGCGAATCATGCACATGTGGAAATTTGATAGAAAGCTTTATATCATAGTGCGAAAACAGAATTTTCACATTTTACGGGACACCTGCTATGTGAAATCTCTCGTTTTGTACACCTAGAAATTTAAAAAGTTCAACATAGAACCCTTTTTGTCTGTATTTTTCACCCTAAGCATGCCATGGTTCTATAAAGAACCTTTAAAAAAGTTCTATATGAAGAACCTTCCAAATTTAAATAGGCCCTAGGAAAAGTTCTTTTGTATGTTTTTACATATATTGAAAGGTTAGTAACATTGAAAGGCGGTGATAACCCTTTGGTTCTAAAATAATGTCATGGTTCCCAACAATTTTTTCCTGTTATAACAAGAACCTGCGGCCGTCCTCAGAAGGTTGCTGTTTAAACATGCATTTAAGGATTCCTAGCGTTTAAAGTTCGACAAATAACCATTTTCTTGCTTAGAATCTTTTTGTTCTATTAAGAACCCGGGGAAATTCATTAGGGTCTGTATGAACCAACTGTAGCCAAGAAAAATTGTTCTTTGTATAACCTTAAACTTCATCATCATAGTCGCCGACGCAGCAGGCGATCGCAAGTTTCCTCCAGTCTGTTTTGGGCCAAGTTGGAGATAGCCTTTGGTTGCAACATGTGTTTGTGTCCCAAGAGCTTTGGATGTAAGGAGAGCTATGATGTTCTCTGTCGGCCTGGCTTCCTCTTGCCCAGTGTTGGTGTTGTTAGAAAGCATATAACAGACTAGGCTCTCCCTCTGGCATCCTTAGAATATGATCGAGAAAAGTAAGCTGTCTCATTCTTACTCGGTTTATCAGGGGCTCCGTACCTGTAGCAGAAGTAGATTTGGCATTTGAGACACGATCAAAGCGCTTGACGTTCAGCAGGATTCTGTAGCAACATGTTGCGATAGAATTGACCTTACTCTCCAATTGTTGTCAGCAACCAAGTTTCGAAGCCATACAAAAATACGGTCACCACATGTGTGTTGAAGAGGCGTACTTCATTTCGATTGGTATACTTTGACTTCTCCATATCCGCTCCAACTTCCCAAAAAATTGATGCCCAGGCAAGGGCTGTTCGTCTGTTAAGGTCTGTAGAACTGGAAGCACCATACAACAAAGATATTGAAGAGGAGACATGGTTGATGCACTCGCCATAAAATTTGAGCAGTGGAGTGGGTCTGGAGTCTTGAGTTAAATAGCTTTTAAGCAGTGGTAGTATGTACTCGTCTTTTTCCACTGATGATAAGCCCAATTCTTCAGCGGCACTGCTGTTCTGATAACTGTCCTGAGCTCTAGGGATTGAAGACTCAGTAGGCGATATCGTCAGCGAAACCTAGGTCGTTTAAGACTTTGGCTGGATTACCTCCTGGACTGACGTGGATGTGTCATCAATCCGGAATCTGTATCTTAGTTCCTTTTGCGCAAGTAGTCTAGTCAGCCCAATGAAAATAAAGGGAGCGAATAAATCTCCCTGCAGTACCCCTGTTGAGACGAGACGAGGAACCCTAAAGCAAAGCACCATCAGAGGTTCTGGTTAGAAGAACAGAAAGAAATTGATTTTTATTTGGCCACAAAAAAATATTTTAGACCAAAAGTCATCACTTGCCTTCATAGTGCTTAACGCTTTTCAAATATATTTGAAAATATTTGTTAAATGTAACCATTTTTGAAGATTCTAAAATTTGAAGGTTCTTCATAAACTTTTTAAGGTTCTTATAGAACCTTAGCAGTGCTAGGGTGAAAAATACAGGACCAAAAGGGTTCTATGTTTGACCTTTATTATACACTCCAAATAGCACAACTAGTCAATATGAATGATTAACAACAGTGATTATCCACAGGTGTAGAAGTTGTTAATAGTCCGCCCGGACGCATCGTCCATTGCACCTACAATGGGAAAGGTTCAGTTGGCTCTTACACGTAACATTGGTTCACGCCTTATTCAGTTATCGTCTATGGAGCCCGGACTATGACACCCGAGCGGATATATTTACTCTTGCCCCCCTCTTCCCCTGAAAAATTAGTGATTACAAAGGCCATATACTATACTAACAAATTTTAATATATGCTTGCCCGGAAATATATGTTGCCCCCCCCTCTGAAAAAAAAGCTGGCTACGCCACTGACTGCTTCCGACAGCTAAAAATACCAACTCTTAAAAACTTACAAAAATAATGTTTATGAAGGAGTCCGCATCAAAAACACGAAGTCTGCTTCTTGGGGAATTAAATTCAAAGTAAAATAAACACTAAACAACCCACATATATCACCTTCCAGATTTATTTGGTCTAAAATTATGGTCTATTGACCATTGTTGCAACGCGCCGTGACGGGAGAGTCACGATGAAAGTTTGAAGTTGAGCTTAAAAAACAGTAAGGAGTTAATTGTAATGTGAAATTTCTGACTAAAAAGAAGAATAATAATTATGTTGAAATTTCAAAATAAAACGAAGGAAAGGTAATCATTTTGAAATAACGGTAATTTGGCGAATTTCTTAAAAGGACAGGAGGGTCAGAAAAGAAAAAATGATAATAAAAATAATAATAATAATATAATAAAATTAATAACTAATAATAATAATCCGAAACCTATTTACAGTCGTTTACTAAGTATTAGCAAGGGGACAGACAGACTTTTTTTGGAAAAGCAAAAAGACTCAGGATATTGTAGGAAAAAGATTGTGGCTTTCTAGGAGGGCCGGTCCTATCAAGATCGATATTTGGCAACTTGCAATCAAAAAGCACGATCAGATTCTTCTTGGGAGGAGGAGGATAAAATGTAAGAATACCCTGGTTGAATTAAAACAACCTTTATGAAGCGTAATAAAATAATTCTCTTGGCACTTCTCAGAAATACATTAGATACCACAAAGATACAGATCCAAGGACGATTTTTGGGTTAAAGCACTGTTTTCCTCCTCGTCTCTACCCAGCAAAGCGATATTGGCAGCTGTTATGGGAATATTTATTAAAGTCTAAGTGTTAAAAGTGCAAATATTTTAATTGAAAAAAGGTCTTGTATGTTCTGGCGAAAACGCCCAGTTGAGATCCGGTGTAACCTCTGCTTACCCATATCACCTTAATTGAACACGGACCAATCTAAATGATGATTGTGAATAGAATTTGATGGCAATGTTGGTTTCAGTGGATCTGCGCGTTGGTAAGTCCAGTTGTTTGAGCGTTCGACTCGCACGCCAACGTAGTGAGTTCGAGCCCCGTGCGATACAAGACTATCAATAATTAAAGTCCAGCGATTTGCCAAACTGAAAATATTAAAAAATAATCAAAAAATCAGATTTTGCATGTATTTTACAAGTACAGCTGCCTCGTAACATATCTGCACGTGAACATCATTCAGTAAATGTTTGTACAGTAAATAGCAGTGCTCAGATTTTGCTAAGCGAACGCATGTGATTGGAATGTTGAGAGCCGTTTACTAACATCCGTCAGTATTTTTTTGCATAGGAGTACATTTGTGCTATCTCAGAATGGCTCAGTGATCCCGAAATATGAAAATATCACAATACAAACCGGTTTAGATGATCATGTGGTAAGAGAATCCATGTATTCATGATATTATTGGATTTGGCGGCCATTTTGAAAAGGCCCTATCCTGGCAAACCTGGACATCAAGAGATTTGGGCACATATTCTGAAAAATTAGTCTTAGTCATGTACACTGTGGAAAGTTTGGGACTTTATCACAAACGTGCACCAATTATCATATATAGAGAGCTTAGCAGCTGTACTATATAAGAATGGGAGCAACCTAACAGACAAAATTCGATAAAAGTATTACGTCCGTCAAGGACACATACCACAAACAGTTAATTGGATGGAGATTCATATCGTTAAACCCCGTTTCTCCTCAGTGGTCGTTTCCCTTTGTAAATAAAAATACCTTTACACGAATTCTACGACTTATCCTTCACTTTAAGACGATGCTGCAAAATTTGCGAATATTCTGACTCTTTGGTGGATCTGATTAATGTCTTATAGATGTCGATCTAGATCCATGGGTAGCATTTGCACAGGTGTCATTGACAGATGAATGTCATTAGTCCTAGGTGTTTATCTTGTCCACTGACCTTAACAGGATAGCGGGCTGTAGCACACAGTTGAATGGTCGACGAGTGAAAACAACAGGAAGTTAGTTTTGACCTATACAAGATGGCGGAAAAAATGCATACACCTGCTGTACACATATTCCACCACCGAATGTTCTATTGGGACAAGGTTTGCATGTTCCCGCCATTATTGTATAGTCAAAACAACTTCCTGAGTTTCAATCGGCGACTCAGACCGCTATCCATGGTTGTAGAGGTCAGTGATCTTGTCCACCAAGATGACTGGGCTTTTTAATATGACATTTATGACGGCACTGGACAGGACATCATAGAACTGGCAAAACAATAGTAGAGTCCGGGATTTTAAATCTACGCCAAATGAGGAATGCGTGGGTGGTGATTCAGTAATATGCAGTTATCTTCAAGGCCGCCGAATCCGAAGAGACAGTCACTAATCGGTTACAGTTCAACTGGGCGCCTTTTATACCCTATACGTCAGCTCTTTTTTCTTTTTCATTCATTATCCATTAGCCATTTGTTCAACTGTCCAGTATAGTTACAAAAGTGGTCAGAGACGTTATTTGAACCTATGAATATTCATCAGACCGTTATTTTTTCCGAAGTGGTCTCTGGACACTTCCGGAGAAAAATAACGGTCTGATGAATATTCATGGCTAAACAATAAAGGACAATTGAACAAAAGAAAATTCTAGAAACACCTCAGCCTCAGGGGGTACAAATGAAAGAAATAAACAATAGTGAAAGAACTGATAACTCCATATAAACGCTTATTGTGAACATCGGATTACCATCTGCTGGTTAGCTTATCTGTCGATTACGATTCTGTCAAAGTAGTGATTGCAAGTGATGCAAGGAACAATCGAAACATTTTCCTCTTTCATTGTTGAAATATACAACGATGAAAGAACTGGTGACTCAATACAAACGCTTATCGTGATTGTCGGATTACCACCTGCTTGTTGGGTAACATATCGACTACGAATCAGCCAAGATAGTGATTCAAAGTCATGGAAATCTTTTCTATTCTATTTTTAAAGAGACAATTTAAACTTTTTTGCTTTTACTTTAAAATTGTTTTCAACAGTTTACTACCCGTAACGCCAGATCACTGAATACGGGGTTTAAAAACAATTTGAGGGATAAGTGTATAATAAGAGAAGGAAAGTTCTGCTTTTTTTTCTTTATATAAGCGCAATCGAGTGCTAGTGATAGCTGTAAGACATAGCCTATAAGAATTGCCTTAGATAGGTTATCTTCTCAGCTAAAACTGTTTGAGCACTAACCTGGGTTGCCAAACATTCGGCAGTGCATCACGGATAACTCCGTATCAAGATCTGAAATTCGTGGTGTCAGAATCCGGGTCAGATATACATGTGAACGGGTTATTTGAACTGTACCTATATAAATATTTAAAACCTGCCTACTAAATAACCATTAGACACGGATAAACGTGTTAATAGAATAATCTTCTCAACAGATGGGACCATTTCTAAATCAGATCAGGCTTTTCCTGCCAATAAGAAGAGTAAAACCTAACGACTAGACCTTGGTAGTAGACTCCTGCACACGTAAACATAACAACACAATTGATGTTTTAACTAAAAAAAAAACGTAACACTGCTTCAAGATATTTAAAAAACTAAACGAAATATATTCCCAATTTTTCTGAATAATTATATAAAATAGATTTTAGTTCTTGTCTCGACGTATATGTAAGATAAAGAATTCAAATCACACCGTTATGAAAAATAATGTTTTGATAAAGGTCTGGCTTGCCTGTTAGACTCCGACCAAGCGGCTCGCCTAAAGGCTCGTCGAAGTCTAACAGGCTCACCAGACCTTATCAAAACACCATTATTTTTCATAACGGGGTACTTCTCATCCTTTATCTATTACATCTATACTTCAAGAGAGAAAACAAGGCGACAAGGTAACCAATGCCATGGGTAATATCCTGTATTTTTTTACAATTGCATATTTAACAAAACAAATGTGGGCAAATATTTGCGGAAATTTGTTTTTCTTTCCTAACATAGATTTCTATTTATAACTATTTGTTTTCTTTTTTTCATTGCATTTCTCTAGGGGGGGGGGTATTGTAACCGCCATATGCATGAAGTCTCAGCTTTTAAATACTTTTTTGACTAAATCCGACACTCGGTTTCAAAAATATGACTGATCTTAAAATAATAAATAAAATGGCGAAGGTTAAATATAGCTCACTTTTAATGTACTGCGATGAATTTCTTATGTATTTGTTTATTTTCTCACCCTGCTATATTTAACATAATTATTAATTTATCTTTTTCAACCAAACTTTGATTTAAAATTATATTAATTAATACTACATATAAAAATGTCAAACAAATACATCGTTCGCAGCGGTCGTTCATGTAAATAGAGCCCGCCCCTCAACATAGCACAGATTTTAAAGGCCTATATCTCAGTTCGTCAAAAACTGCAAAATATCAAATTTCAAACGTAACTAGAAAACGAAAAATCGTGAAGGAATAACATTTGGCACAGATATTAAGAAGACAACGTGCTAGAAAACCACGTCTATTCACGGCCAATTTCTTCATGGTAGTAGCCACGCAGCTACCACCGAGTAGACACGCATTATCTATCCACTAGAAGCACACTCGTCGGCCAGGATTCCATGTATTTTTGCCGCATAGGCGGATAGTGTGTACACACAGCGGCTGGAGTAGCTACGTGGTACACCGGCTCTCAGCGCGTGCGGTATTTCTCTTGGCCCCTTTTTAAATATTTTGGCATATATTTCCATATTTTTATTAAACGTGTGGGAATCAGATTTTTTAACGATGCTCAGTTCCAATTTCGTAATGATTTTTCCTAAAAAATTATAAAAAAAAGCTAAACAGAAGACAAAGTGTAATTGCTCTCATTTTGTGTGTAATCAAAATTGCGGCGTAGTAACCGCGGAGTAGATACGTGGTAGCTGAGAATCTACTCCGGTACTATCAACTCCATAATTCTCTCCACCAGCTTCCACCTAGTGAGTAAAACAGGGTAGCCATTTGGGTAGGTACCGTAGAGTAGACGCGTCACTGTACAATATATCTGTGTACTTGGAAGTCCTGTCTGCAGCTACTGCATCGCAACAGTGTGCACTGTGCAGTAGCTGCCGCCGGTTATAGCGCCGTATGATGATGTGACCTATGACGTCACTGGTTGACATTCAGGACGCCCTCTGTTGTTTTCTGGCAGGCAAAATATTACAGTAGTTTCTGTTGACGACCCAACAAAAATCGGGTTATAAGTTACTTGCCGAATCTTTCCTGATCTAAATTGGTCACAAAATGCAGCTGGGTGCTATTCGATTATTATGCCTGACAAGCGAAAGTTAGTATTATTGTAAGTCGAAACAAAAGTGACAGCAAAAAAAAACATGAATTTCCCCAGAAATATAGGTGCTTTTGCCTGCCAGTTTCTCTCTTACACCAACAGGGGGCGCCATAAACATAAACAAATGTCACCTCATCTATAGTAACCCACGCGGGCTACCACGCGAGAAGAAAAACGACCGTCTTTGTGGCAAAAAACAACAAAAACAAAACGGTGAATCCTGGCCAGCGAGTGTACGCCTATAGTGGGTAGATAATCCGTGTTTAGGAGGTGGTAATTGCGTGGCTACTATCATGAAGAAATTGGCCGTGTAGTTTGCCCCGCACAACACGCATAGAAGCACGTAAGGTTTTATGAATATGGTAAACTAATGTCCGAATCTAGAGTTTCCTTTTACTTATTTAAAATATTTTTATATTTCCATCATAATTACAGTTATGACACTAATGAAGAAGTCGGTTTTATGTAACCCGGTCAACATGGTCAGATCTCATATATGTTGGTGTGGAACAGCAGATCCATGCAATGACACGTCGGTAGCTTTAGATGGGAATCTGCAAAATGCATTATCGGATATTCAAGAAGCTTTAGAGAATACGGTCACGGAATTCATACGTATAGAGTTAGAGGTAAAGTCCTTAGTTTGCGGATCCATGTACTTTCAGATTTTCTGATTATCGTATCGGGGGCCTTTGGATTTTGACAGAGGGTGCCGTTTGAATCACTCCCATGATGCTAACAATGTGCCTCTACTGTACTGTAAATACTAAACTCATGTCAGTACTTATGGATAAAAAGTATTCCAAAAGTTTAACCACAAGACATTTCATATCATGCTAAAATTCCCTAGTCTAACCTTTGTGGGCTAACATGAGCGTTAAAGTCAGGGTTTTCAATGTATTAAGAATAGGATTTTTATGAGATCACATGACCCTATTGAGGGTGAATTTCCCAAAACTGTGCATTGTGGGATTGACTCAAAACACCCTCTGGAATTTGAAGATTGTATTGAAGACGTCTCAAGGGGAAATAAACCTCACTGTAAATAGTGCCTTGGCCTAGACATGTCACGTGAAGCAGTTTGAGACACGTTCTATTTAGAAACAAAGAAGTCATATCTTTATGCAACTGTCCAAATGTCACGTCTCCATGCAAGACACTCACCACACCGACATGTTTCATGCAAGACATTTCAAATTATGTCACGTCCTCTGAGGCAAACACCCAACCACACAAGACAGTTTTCAATGCAAACATGTTCAAATGCCACGTCTCTTAGCAAGACACTCACCACAAAACATGTTTTCATATGCAGACATGTTCAAATGTCACGATCGCTGAGCACGACACCCAAGCCACTACAGACATGTTTATGCACGATATGTCCAAATGTCACGCCTCTAGCAGACACCACCACACAAGACATTTTTCATGAAAGCATGTCCAAATTTCACGCGTCTCTGAGTAAAACCCCAACCAATCATGTTTTTCATGCAAGACAATGTCCAAATGTCACGTCTTTTAGGCAGACAAAACCCAGCCTACACAAGCCAGGTTTTCATGCAAGACATTCGTGCTCTGAGCAAGACACCCAACTGAGCCTCAACATATTCAAGGAGAACTCGTAAAATCAACGGCACAAAAGTTTGTGAATGACATGGCATTAACCGACGACATGATTTGTGTAACTCAACATCTCTGTGTACCAAATTCAAATGATTGATTTCTGGAAAGTTGATCAGAACTGGGAGCCAAGCACCATACCAAAGGCATCTTAAATTGACTATCTGTTTGTGAGCCTTCGACCATCGCCGGATATGGAATCCCTATACACATAAAAAGCTTCTTTACTAAATTGCCTCGGTATCATCTTCGGATCAACAGGTTCCTCTTCTATTAAAATAGCCAGCAAGAACCCTGAATCAACCATCCAGTCCAGTTCTACATCACCGCTTTAAGCATTACCGGCTACGCTTCGTGCCAGATGCTTGTGAAATTCCTCATGAACTTTGGTATTGGTGAAAGAAACCATGTGTGCCAAATTTTATTTTTACAATTCCAAAAAGACGTTTTTGAGATATTTCACCTATGTGGTTTTTCAATTTCCCATAGATTTTGTACAGTACTGATTATGGCAGTATTGAAATGAAACCAAATGTGCAATTTTCTGATAACTACACACCCATTTTATTTCATTGAATTTCTCAAGTAATGAGAGTTTTGGATTGGTTTTTGTTTCTAATGGTTAAAAGAAATATCAAAAATCCATACAATTTTTTTATTTTCGTGTGTCATCAAAAACAAAGAACAGGTGGTCGCAACAACCTTTTTTGTTTAAGTATTTCTATAATACTGAAGTATCCACTTTTAATAAATTTTCTTGAAGAAACTGCAACTCCCTTGGTGAGTGAATAAGGTGTCATATGAACGGAAATCAAATTTAAAAAATTCTCACGTTAGATTTTGCAGATTATGTTTCTATTTGAAATAATAGGGTTTTTAATTTTCCCTAAATATTTTTTCTAAAAATATTTTTTTCTTGAAGAATTAAAAAACGTGTTACAAAAAGCCAAAGTAAGGTTTTAGGTATTTTGTTTATACACATATCCCTGGAGTTACAGCTTAGAAGCACCCTTCATTTAGGCTGAAAAAATTATTTATTGTAAAAATTAGGGAATTTTAAAAAAATAAATAAACATTAAAACAAATACATGCAGACTTGAAACTGCAAAAAATATGTGGAGGAAAGTTCAATCCTTGACCATAGATAAGTTTGGACTAAATTGATTTAGGGGTTTGATTTTATGGTAATTTTATGTAAGGACCATTTATCCGATGGTCCTACCTAAATCTAATAATATGAGGCGAAGCAAAATCCCAGGCTTCTTGCACAAAATCCGCTCAGAAGTACTACTTTGCTGTAAAATTAATTATATTAAGTACGGAAAGTTCTTAATTTCTTTAATCAAAAAGGTATCACATCAAAGCTTTCTTATGAGTATAAAATTATTTTGTATATAACTACTGGATGACCTGAGATTTTTCTCGTTTACAATGATATAAGATTCGGTCCAAAAATAGCGAGGGGGGGGGGGGGGGGGGGGTTCCTTTTTCTGGGGGGGGGGGGGGGGGGGGGGGGGGGGGGGTTTCCCATGTAAAATCGACAAAATTAATTAAAGGTTGACTCAGAGATTTCGAAATATATATTTTTTGTCAGTAATAAAAAAAATAGTCACTGACCTAAGATACTCACCAAAATGCTCAATTCCAAAGTTAGAGATGAATCGGATGTTTCGTTTTCAGCAGTACCAATCTAGTACATGTGTGTACAGTATAACAGTGATAGGATACCGTGTATAAAAAATTTCTGGATCGAAATTTTTTTTAAAAAAATGTGATTTTCCTGGATGAAAGACTTCGATCTGAGCTTAGTTATTTCACACAGTGATTATTATCATGGGACAGGCATATGTATATGCACAAAACACGATTTGTTTTAAAATTGAGGGAGCCCTTCTCGGTGAAAATCTCTGAGTAAGCCTTTAATGGGTGATGCCAATCTTCAGATTAGCGTTAGTATCGTTTTGAGTCATCAATTCCACACGGCATTCGATATTTTTGGTCTGGGATGTTTGAACATATAAGTGAATTAAAGGTCGGTGTTGTAATTTTTCAGAAAGGTTAGCCAACAATTATACAAACATAGGTATGGTTGATAACGTATCTGCAAAATATAAACCAAAACATCTACAAAGATGCGGATATCTAAAAAGGGTTCTTCACTATCAAGTGCCTGAGTTTTTTATAAGTATTTTAACAAAAATGCGTTCTTTACATTTGAAATGGCGTTAGGTTTTATAAGAAATCAAAAAGAATTTTGATACGTTCCAACACCCTGATGGGGTTTTTCGAAGAAGGGAAATAAAGTTCCACAAAACAGACCCTATCCCGATTTTTATAATACATGTAAAGAAGAGTTTACCTTTTTTATATTTTACCTTTCATCAGCTGGGCAACGAAAGTATACCACCTAGCATCCTGCCTCAGCTGCAAAATAATTTGGACGAATGCAGACCCGTGCTCGGGGAATGTTTCCCGGATATTGGTGGAATCCCGTGTACAACGGGCCAATGCAATATGTCGGTGAGTACTATTATTAGTGCTGCAGCACCAACCATTTTAGGAGAGTGCTACCGGGGCCGGAATAATAACATTTGTCATCATAGCTAAAATTGACCGTAGGAATGTGGAGTTCATGAAAACAGGTGATGACAAAATTAAAAGTGGTGGCAATTTGCATACGACGCCATTTTCCAAATTGTAAGCCATCTTAAAGCCAAAAACACCTAAGAAGACAATTTTGGTGTAAAAATATTTCTTCTGGGTCAAGGAGTTCAATAAAACTATTCCCAAAACTATAAAATGTTGCATGTGCTGATATTTTTCCAAGATGGCTGACATTTTATTGGCACAAACCTTACATTTCTTATTATATAGCCTATGAAGATGATTGTGGTGTCAAATTAAAAATTGTCTGTGTCAAGGAGTTCAATAAAACTATTTAAAAACTGTCAGGTAAATATAAAAGTAATGACGTTTTCATACGTCACTATTTTCCCAAAATGGTCAACATAGAAAAAGGCGAAATCATTTATACCTCATGCTATACAGCACCTAGGATGACGATTTTGGTGAAAAAGTAGATGTTTTATAGGTCAAGGATTTCAACAGCCATATTCTCAAAACTGTCAGATGAGTCGTGAGTCCTGTTATTCATGGACTACCAATGTCACACCCAAAATGTGACACCTTGACTACTCACCCAAAACATATATCTGGAATTGCATGGGAATTTTGATATTTAGGCCTGTATTATTTTAATAGAAACCATTATTTGTTTGTTTCAGATATGTCAAGAGTAAAACGGCCCCGAATTTCGAACAATTAAATGGTCATGGTCACGTGCACACCTATTGGTAGTTAATGTTTTGGGGTTTTCGTTCATAGGGGGCATAAAGCGCAGTTAGGAAGTTCTAAGGAGGAGTTACCGAGGCTTCTGTGTTGGTATTAATTATCAAGCATCTGGGTTAATATATTTTACCACTTTGCCGCATTAAGCCTGACATTGCAGTAAGTTAACACTCTTGGGTACTTGTATTTAAAATATTGGGCTATTTTGGAAAAAAGTGACAAATGCAAAAAAATCACCTTTATATTCATCCTACAGTTTTTAGAATAGTCTTATTGAACTCCTTGATCAAAAAAACACTCATTTTGACACCAAAATCATCTTCCTAGGTTATATAATAAGAAATATACGGTTTCTTTGACGAGATGTCGGCCATCTTGAAAAAAATAGCCGTTTCCATGATTCAGACAATTCTGGCAATTGTATATTGAACTTCTTGACCCAGACAACATACATTCCGACACTAAGTCACCATAGTTGTGCTATTACCTTTAAAATGGCGGCCATTTCGCAAAATGCTGGTTTATGCAAATTGCCATCACTTTTATTTTTGTCATCACGTGTTTTCGTGAACTACACAACCCAATGATCAATTTTAGCTATGATTGCAAATGTTATTATTCCGGCCCTGGTTGGTAGAAATCTCAGGCCCTTTTTCACCTGATGCTGCAGCACTATATCCAGTAAAGTAATTCATTGTAAATCTGTTGTGATGTATGTGCCTTTTTGTATCGGTCTGTATTTTGTCCGTCTGTATGTTTGTCTCTCTCCTTGCTTCCCGCTATTTTAGTTTTCCTTACTCTCTCTCTCTTCCTCTGTCCTCCTTTTTTTCTCCTCCCCTCTCTCTCCTGTCCCTGTCCGGGCACTCTCTCGCTTAGCTTTGAAACAAGTGCTGATTCAATGTTTTTCCCTCTTGCCCCCTAAAGACTGTGTTGTTGTACAGGGTGATTAAAAAAATGAAAACCGATTTCAATTCTCATAACAAAAACTTATTGTTGATACTATATATCTTACTATACTCGATTCATCTGATATGTGACGACAATCATTTGAAAAATGAAGTAACTTGGTACATGTATCAGTTTCTGGAAGAGTTGAATGATAGCCTACGATACCAATAAGCAGGGGCGGAACCAGGATTTCTCAATAGAGAGGGCGCCAAATTTTCGGCTTGCTGCGCTCGCCGGGTAGACCCATATTAATTGTTTTGATCGGTTCAAAATTCTGATGGGGATTTACATCTACACAGTGCCCGACGCCAAATACCATCAATCTTGGGGATCTATACAGGGCGCCTTGTGCCTAAAAAGGCATTTTATAGATCTACAGTGCACTCGGCGCCCTGTGCGGCGCTAGGCGCCCTGTGCTCTGCAAAAAATAGAGGGGGCGCGCGCCGGGGGCGCCAGTCAGAAATGACAACCCTGAGGTAGGAAAAATTGTCTTTATTTGTGGATCACAATATGTCACATCTTAAAAAAATGGTGTCGAATAAATCTTACCATTATCACTGGCTTTTACCACATAGATACAACTCAATTCAACATAAACATGGACATAATACCCCTATGATTATTTTGGGCAGTGATTCACTTCGTTGACCGCCTTTCATATTAATGTGAATCCGTGGACAGGTGCAAATCTGACTACGTAATTCGAAAGACTGTAGCTTGGCCTATACCTACACTGTAAAAAATTACAGTGCAATTTACATGAAAATACTGTAAAAGCTTCCCAAAACTTACAGTATTTGGCTGTAATTTGGAAATACAGGAAAATACTGTAAATTTTATGTCCAATTTTCCAGGCCTATAATGACAAAATCTAAAAGTGAAGACTTTATTCGAAATTTAATGAGTAACAACATCATTATACACTACTATGAATTTTTCAATTATACCATTAAGTATACTAAAATATACAGGGAAAAATACTGTAAATTTTACAGGAAAAATCCTGGCAGCAATTCTGCCAACAAAACCCCGTAAAAATATAGCTTTTACAGCCTGGTTTTCATTCAAATTTACTGTATATTTTACCGTTTGATGTAATAAATTTTACAACAAACTGTAAATTTTACAGTATATACACTGTAACAAATTGTGGATAGGCCTACTAAGTTGGGGTGTTCGTCAGTGCTTTTTTATTCTCCACACATTCACAATCTCTGTAATAACTCACCAAATATATATGTTTTTAATAATAATTTTGTATTTTTTTACGCGCGACATATCCACGTAAACGTGATCAAGGCGCTGTGCGTCTGCCATGAAAGGCGCTCAGCACATCAGAGAAACCATAATACCAGAACAGATTTATACCAAGAAGCTCGATTTTAGAAGCAGGAGGAAACCGGAGTACCCGGAGAAAACCTGCGGGAACGAGTATGGATCGAGAAACCAAATTCACATAAAGCCACCGAGAACGAGCCCCTTCCAGGAATCGAACCCGAGACCTCATTGGTGAAAGGCGAGGGAAGATACGCTGCGCCAACCCGTCCCCCAAGCGTTTTAATTAAATTAATTTTTACAATATAGGCCACGCGTTGTTGGTTTTGTTTACGTTTAAAAATCCATGAAATATCGTCAGAACTATAAATTAACCTGTGATACAGATTTTCTTTAGCATCACCGTGTGCCAACACGTACGGCAATTCCGAAATTCACACTCTTATAGCCAACTAAAAAAGTAAGTCCCCCCTGACAAATGTGCATTTTTCTGGACAAGTTAGGCTCCTTAACCTGTTACAAAAATGGAAAATGTACACGGAAATGTTACACATTTAATGGGCAAAAAAGTTTCGCACAGCAGTTGAACTTCTCTCTGAAACGATTTTTTTTTTTTTTTTTTTTATCAGAGAAACCATAATACCAGAACAGATTTATGCCAAGAAGCTCGATTTTAGAAGCAGGAGGAAACCGGAGTACCCGGAGAAAACCTGCGGGAACGAGTATGGATCGAGAAACCAAATTCACATAAAGCCACCGAGAACGAGCCCCTTCCGGGAATCGAACCCGAGACCTCATTGGTGAAAGGCGAGGGAAGATACGCTGCCCCAACCCGTCCCCCAAGCGTTTTAATTAAATTAATTTTTACAATATAGGCCTACTGTAAATTTTACGGTAATTTTTTGGCAGAATTGCTGCCAGTATTTACTGTAAAATTTACAGTATTTTTTTACAGTGTAACCAAAAGGAATGATCTATGCGGAATATTAAATTTATTAAAATAAGCTTTCCAACGATACCATATATATTGAGATATTTTGTTACTTAAAGATCAACACACCGCCCCATACTACAAGGTCCATTTTTACTCGCTCTGTAATTGTATTTAGACATCAGTAGAAAACACTGTCCTAGATGAAGATTTGATCCAAGACACACACATATTTGACATGTCTTCTTGTGAGTTATATCTAGGCGCATGACTCCCCAAATCTGCTTTCGAACAACGTGCCTTACAAAGTAGAAATGTCTTGTACATCAGTGTTATGTGTGTGTTTGTGTGTGTGCTTATTTGTGTGTGTGTTAACAATTTTAAACCTGCATTTATTGGACTTTTATATTCATCATTTAATATGATAACGAACTTACTTGCATATTTCCTTCCCAAAGCTGCAATTTCTACTTGATATAAAAATGGCATGTATATAAATATAATAATACGTTACTGTTAGAAATATGATATTTTATACAGCTCATATGAAACAATATCATATTCGTTGTTACAGACAGCCGATTTGATAGCTACTTATACTAGCCACCTTAACACATTCGAAGTAACACTGGACAACATAATGGATAGGCAACGGACAATCAACAGACAAGGTGCGTCATACGAAACGAACGTCGTACCTCAGCTTTCTTCTCTCCAAACCAAATTGGCTACCCTCGAAGACGCCATTTCTTCATACGTAAGTCAGACGGGCTATTGGGGCAAGAGCACTTTGTAATCTTGTATTGATAGTAATTTTTTCCAAAGAATTATATACACAATGGTGTCAATACAGACAGTGAATGAATTCATTAACATTATTTGTCTCAATGCCCTTTTTTCT
>JAMKCH010025304.1:0-19389 GCA_023653785.1 Ophioderma brevispina
TACCTACCCTATGGAAGGCAAAACTGGAATTCAATCGGTTATTGATCTGCCTTCCATAGGGGGGTTATGGAATTTATCTGGAATAGCCCAATCTAAGCCAATGGTGGCTACCCAATACTTGATTGTGGCTGTTTTTCAGTGACTTTAATGTGTTGCCATAGATTCAATGTAAATATTCTATCAAAGAGTCTTTCAATTACTAGCTATTTGTTATTTTTTCACGCCGAACCTACATGACTTTTTTCTTTGAAGCCTTGCGCTCGATTTAAGACCATTTTGAACGGTTATGATGCGTGCGAAGAAAAGCTATTTCCCATTGAAATTACACGACATAGAGCAGAAATCCAGTTTTTTTGTGCTAAGGATACAGTTACACTATGTTTTATTTTATTTTTTATTTGATTTATTTGTAGTAAGAGCAAGTGTGCGCATACTTTGACACACATCATGGCCAAAAAATCCAACTTTTGCTTGAGAAAATTGCGAAAAAACCATGAATTTTGCGATTTTTAAAGATTTTTCGCATTTTTGCATGACGTCATGTTTGACGTCACTGTGACGTCATACAAGGTATGTTTGTACTTTTTTTGATATCAATGGACTAGGGAGGGTCATAGCTATCCATTGGTACCGCACATATGATAGTTCATCAATCCGTTTCCGAGATACTAGGGGGCGGGGCGGAATCCCCCCCCCCACTGCATTGAGATGGGTCCAAAAAGCCTGGCTCTTTTAGGGTTAAAGGGGGATGACCAGATCATGCTCCGATTTTTTGTATTATGTTTTCTCCCTCACATGGAAGCATAACACCAAAACGGGTACCCGAGTACAAATCGATCCAGCCGTTTAGATAATAGAAGCAACTAGAATTTCGCAGTTCTCGGCTTTCGCGCTCGCTATATTAAAAGAATATAAGCTGTGGGCCGCCCCATGACCTTTGACCCTGGCACGTGACCTTTGATCTCATCAACATATGAGGGATCCCATGGTGCACCTATGACAAAAGTTTGGTTCCAATTGAACTTCAAGTTTTCAATTTAGATCAATTTTACATTTTTAGCCCATTTTTCAACTTGACCTCACATGACCTTTGACCTTTCAACATGACCCTTGACCTCATCAACATATGAGGGATCCCATTGTGCACCTATGACAGAAGTTTGGTTCCAATTGAAGTTAAACTTTTCAATTGAGGTCAATTTAAAAAAAACTTAACAATTTTTGACACACACATACACACATACACACGCACAACGGATTGCTAAGTGGTCCTGCCAGCTATAGCTGGCGGCCCACAAAAATGTGTATAAATTGGTCCATAGGACTGTGTGTGTTAATTAACGTGGTCGACCACGTTTGGAGACTTTTTCATAACATCAACAGGAAATATTTCAAGGACCTTAAATTTCACTGGAGTAATGAATAAACATTCATCTTTCTTCTAATACCAAAATCCAATTTTGATGGAGGAAAGTGGGTGGGGTGAGGTTGTCAATTGGGTCACCAACCTTTAATACTACAAAATGGTGTTCGAAATCACTGATACTTTTTCAAAATGCATAACAAAACATGGTGGTGCCATACTTTTTACAAGTATATATTTTATTGGCCTTAACAGACAATTGCAATGCAATGCACTGTATAGATCTACATTCTTCTCCACATATTAAACTGCACACATTACACTGTGATGCACTGTATTACACTGTACTCTTAATTTTATTGCACATTGAGTGCCAAAAGAAATGCCTCCCTTACACAAAGTGATAAAAAATACAGCTTTCACCAAACACATGCATCTTCTGCCGTCGCGGTTTGTGAATGGGGATAAAGTCAAATGAAGTCATGAAGGTCAGACAAGGTCACCAAGGTTAGACGAGGTCTCCAACACGTTGGACACTATCCAAGGAAAATGGATTAATCAAGCAACTTGATAATTCTGACCATTTTTGACCTGTGACCTCTAGATGAACCCCACTCATGAGAGGGGTGCCAAGTGACCTGTCTATCACAGCGCAAGTAACAGCAGATACTAAGGTCCTGTGGTGCAAGTGTCATCTAGATTGGGTCAAGGGTCTGATGCTTACAAGTGGAGAGAGATGGACGGCCGGTTGGTAAGAGAGTGTTTGCACACATTTTCTGGGGAATAAGAGTGGAAGTCTGAAATACGCAAAGTATGACCTGTCTGTCACAGTGCAAGTAGCAGCAGATACTAAGGTCCTGTGGTACAAGTGTCATCTAGATCGGGTCAAGGGTCTGATGCTTACAAGTGGAGACGGACAGACTAACGGACAGACGACAGATTTCGCTATGACAAAATCCCCTGTTAGTTTTTGGGCCAGGGGATAAAAATGGAGCGTCACCAAAAATTTTGACTATTTGGGCTGATTGAGTTTGATTTTTCTATTACTCCTCTCAAAATCATAAAACATTCAAATGAAACACATAGTACCGGGATATTTTAGTACAGTTGGGTTTACACCCTACTCTTAATAATACAGGCTATGATAAGCACATATTGCCATAGCTCCAAATGTACATTATATCATGGGTTAATGTCCCCCTAATAAACAAGGTATTTTCAATAGCTTATTTGCCCATGTTCATATGAAATGTGGGGACCACTTTGCTGGAATTAAAGAGACATGAGGACATTTCTAGAAAAGAAGTGCCCCCATTTTTTCGAAACCATTTTTTTTTTTACATATTTGGAATGCTTACCAATGTATTAGATAACACCTGAAGTGAATAAGCCAAATACACAGTCTTTATGTAATAAGATGATGATTTAGTATTTTCCGTTGTGCACGACAGAAAATCAAAGCATGGTTTGCTATAGGGACGATTACGATAGCAGGCAAGTTTAAAACAAGGTTTCACAGTTTTATTTTGTACCTGTTTGTCTAACAAACCTTCGAAACATTCTCAGTAGGTAGTCTACAACGGGTCCAGTGCAATTTGAGGGAAATTCATAAGCTTAAAAAATCCTCCTGTCACTTTAATCCCAGCAACGTGGCCAGAGGCTTCCTGTGAACTTTAGGTCTACTACACTGCAATGTAGTGCAGTGAAAATGGATGAAAACCATCTCTGACTCAACACAGCAGCAACACAGTTCAAATTGCATTGTGCTGCTGCTGTGTTGAGTCAGAGATGGTTTTCGCCCACTTTCACTGCACTGCATTTCAGC
Organism: Ophioderma brevispina; assembly: GCA_023653785.1. Lineage (NCBI taxonomy): Eukaryota > Metazoa > Echinodermata > Ophiuroidea > Amphilepidida > Ophiodermatidae > Ophioderma > Ophioderma brevispina. The sequence goes on from JAMKCH010025304.1 coordinate 3,189, forward strand.
ACAGTGAAGTATATTCTCCGCTCATACTTCGCTGAACTGTGTGTTGCAGTACCGATATATCAACCACTTTCTGCTGCAACTCAATGCAACTCACTGCAGATCCTGTTAAAATTAACTTAATTGCAGTGCCCTGATGCAGTATTTTGCGGAGAGACTGTAGTTCAGGCAACGCAACTTACCGCAACGCAGATGCAGTGAAGTATGAACGAACCTTGACCTTAAGCAAATGTCAGACATTGTGAGTTACAACTCTTAAAGGTGCATGCTCCGATCGTCTTTGGGACCCCCCCCCCCCCCCCCCCCCCCCCGATTACCCGGAAGTAGTATCGATTTTGATATCAGATGAAAGGCCATATTTTTCTCATTGTTGTCCTGAAATTTGAGCCCTCAATCCATTTCATTCCCGAAATATAAACAAAAAACTGACGTTTTAGTGGTTAACCATCAATATTAGCACAGTATTGAATAGGGCTTTGCAACATGCATTATTGTGTCTACCATCAAAACTGCAAGTTTGTTTTCCACGGTACTTGATGGGGCATATGTGCAAGTGCCAGGCTCTCATATAAAGTAGAGAACACAATACACATAAAATCGGAACAAGCACCTTTAAGGTGATTATATAGTGTCATGCCGCTTGCCGCTCAGCTGCAAACCACTTGGTGTACGCCGCTTGCAGGATTGAGCTATTAAGTGGCGCTATCGCTTGGAATACGTCATGAGCGGCACCGCTCCTAAGTTGAATTCAAGTCAACTCAATGTGATTTGCTGCATTGGGCAAAGCGACAGCCCCAGCGGCAGGGAGATTGATTTATTGGCTTGACGCTTTGCCGCTTGGGTCACCGCTAGCGATTCTAACATTATTGCGTAGTGACGTATATTTCATCATAAGAGTGGCAAAGTGGTAAGCGGCATGACACTATGCAATGACCTTTAGGATTTTTAAAGCTTTTCTGGTCACAAAAATTGCCTTTCGATGCACATGATGTATGATTTACACCATAAAGAAATACAGCAATTTTCATACCTTGCCATTTAAATATTAGGTAAAAACACATAAAACACACTTACCAGCTGTAGTTGTGTCATGTATTTTTTCCACCAGAGATATTTTTGCATATGTGGGCCAATAGATGATAGGCAATAGTAGGTATACATGACAATGTGCACAAAACAGTTGAACATAGCCAGGAAGAAAGCTACAAACAAAATGATAAAAAAAATCTTATTAGAATGCAAAAGAAAACAAAATACAGCATTTACCAAATGCATGTGTCGTCTACCATTGTGGTTTGTGAATAGGGACAAAGGTCACATGAGGGTACCAAGGTCACATGAGGGCACCAAGGTCACATGAGGGCACCAAGGTCACATGAGGTCACCAACATGTGGGTCACTACTCAAGGACCATACACAATTATCATTGTATGCAAGTGTCATGAAAATGTGCACACATACGTGGAAACAGTGGGCAATTATGTTTAGGGTTAACAATTGGGTCAAGATTTTTACCACAGACACACACCACAGCTGTTTGAAAATGTCATAATGACAAAACCAGAATAAAAACCCATGAAATTGCCCTATAAATTGCATGATATAGCAAGAGTGTGAAAGGTATAATATAATTATGCTAATTGTAACCTCCATTTGGGCAGATAATGTCAAAGCTGCACATTTTTTTCTCGTCCAAGCAGAATTGTGTCATATTGGTTCACCTTTGGGGACACAATGAATTGTCTTTGTGTGGTGTTGGCAACACTGGTAAAATGCATCATTTGTTAACCTCATGTAACACAGGATGATCACCAACCACTGAACAAGCGCATATTGATTTTTGTCAATAGTCAGGTCAGGTTTTCTTGAGGGCATGCTACTGGTATCCTGGTAACCAGTACTACCTTTTGTAGGGCTGGGTTGTCAGTGGCTAAACCGTCACCCCCAATCCGATGAGGAGGGTAGCTGGTTACCCTGGTAGAACTAAACAGAAGATCAACCTACAAGGGGATCAGCTCTGAAGAGCTAATGGCGGCCATCCAGCACATTGACGTCAGGAAGGGCATCTGGTCAATTATCTTTTGCTCCAATAAATCCTCACACAGCAGTATTAGTCCAAGATATATAGAAAAACACCCGGAAATAAATAGGTAGAAGCCAAATTTTTCAGAATAGTTTCCTGATGTTGTAGGGAGCAACATATCAAAAGTCCCCAAGAATCCTTTGTGTGCTATTTTAGAAATAAGGGGGTAAAGTTTGTACAGGGGTCAAATTATAAATGTTCCAAATGCGTTAAAATGTATACCAACGTTTGTGTTATGTCATACGGATTAAAAAAGGTATAGTTTGCCCTATCTGCGATTTATGGATTATTTACTATGTGGAAATAACTGTTCAAGGTCATACTGGGGTAAAGACTCAGAATGCTCCGATTCTTTCCAAAAGTGTATCAAATTGTTTGTTTCATTGTGTATAAGCTGAATAAATATATTCAAATAGTTAAAGTAATTTTCTTGCATAGTTATAGGGCTCATTATAACATGTTTCTACTGGGTCTATGGGAGGTCACAAGCCACTGCCCTATAAGGTCAATATTTCTAAGATGTAGTGTGAATGAGCATTTTGTGCTATAAAATGACCATACAACATGTACGAGTAATTTGGAACTAGTTTTATAAAAATCGTACTGTTTTGAAAATTTTACCCCACGATGACCTTGAACAATTTTTGGCCTGCATGCCTAAAACTAAAGTTCAAAAGTTATACAAATTATACATTTTCTTACTCAGTTTGACCAGAAGAATACAATGATCCATGACTTAGCTCAATTGAACCATTTTAATTTTGTTACCCCTGTATAAAATTTACCCCCTTATTTCTCAAATAGCACACAGGGGATTCTTGGGGACTTTTGATATGTTGCTCCTTACAGCATCAGGAAACTATCCTGAAAAATTCAGCTTCTACCTATTTATTTCCGCCTTCTGGCTACATAGACCTAAAGTTCCTGGACTATATTGCTGTGAATGTGAGATGAATCCAGCCAACCCCATTAGCAGGGACAAAAACTGGTTTTACTACTACTATTACTACACTCAATCATGTAGCCAATGGTCAGTCATCAACCTGTTTTATTCACTGCAATGCACTCAATGCAGACAATAGCCAGTGATTAACCTGTAACTTACCTTGTCCCCCTGCTACATATTTGACCCCCAGCCACCAGTTGACTATCATTGTGCTATGGTGATACACATGTAAGAAAGATACTTGGTTGTTCTTCTTTCTCAACACAAAGAAAACTGTGTCCATAAGCTCTATGATTTTGGAGAAGAAGTACCACCAACATACACTAGCCATCTGAAATGTGTAAAAGAAATATTGGGCTAAATAATCAATGTGATCAAGGGATAAAGGAGTAAAGAGCGTATTACAGGAAAATTGTAGTTCTCAGATTTGGCATTTGTTATATTCACAGGTGGGCCATGCAGACAATTTTCTATTTCACATTTCTTGGCAATCAATCAAATCACACCACCAAAATAGTAAAAACTTACAAATACTTGTTCCCACAGGATGACTTCAGCAGTTTATATTCACTTATAGCCACTATCAGTCATTTTTCAAATTCAAAATGCACATTTTTGTCCCCTAATTGTCGTGTTAGGTCATATCAACACCTTATATTTCTGTTCTTTGAAACACAGGACACTAAATCATTTTAAAAGGCTGTCTTGAAGGTGCCTTTACAACGGTTTTTAGACCTAAAAAGTCAGATCCCGACCTGGTTAGTAAAACAAAGCATATAAAAATCATCATTTTCCTTGAAAAATACAGCGTGTTATACTTAGCCACTTACAGGGGTCTTTACTACAACAATTCCAAGAAAAATGCAATGCAAAAAAAGAGGATTTTGATGAAAACTAGGGGCATTTGTTACCGTTGAAGAATTGCCGGATACTAGTGGCTTACATATCTCTCTTGGTTTAAAATGGCAAGAAGTTTGAATGCAGTCACTATAACTACGTCAAATGCTTCCACAAAATGTGTATAAATTATGCAGTTGCAACGCCAAGCCAGTACGGTGGTGTGTCTTTTGACAGGGGGGTAATACTTTTGCCTCTTTAAATAAAATATTGAATAAAAAAAATTTCAGTGATTTAAACAACCAGAACTAAATAAGAAGTAGAGTAAAAATAGATTTGTTGTGCCTATCTAAAATCGGGTCATATTGGATGTGCAATCCAATATTTTATAGTAGTGGAAAACCGGCAAACATTCAAAATATTTCGGGAGTCCGATCTACGTTTTATCGGTATCGGCCGATACCGATATTTCGGAAAACCGATAGGCCCGATACCGATGATCCGATACAGATATTTTTTTGAATGACCGTGTAAGGAATTTTCCATATTATAATAACCGCACCTATAATGTTGTAAGGATGTCATCTTGTTGTACTGATAGTCAGAAAAGAATTTCATGAACAAAAGCATAATACCCATGATTCAAAAAGTTCATTCCTTGAAATAACCACTATATACACTGCACTAAAGAAAATTTGGAATTTTAGGGACTAATAAGTGGGAGGTGTTTAGAGAACGAAGTTACACTTGATTGTGAATGCCAGAATGTTTATAGTTTACTGTGCTTGAACGCCACGGCATACACGGTCATGAAATCGATCGGTTAAGAGAAGGGGAGATTTTCGCTCACCGATACCGATCCATCTCCACTGATAGCGTACCGATTACCGAGATACCGATCGGATCGGTAATCCATAAAAAATATTGACTGCCTCCAAGACATGATATAGACAGGCAAAACAAACTCTATCTTGCATTCTCCAAATCAAATACTTCCAATAATTATAAATAGTCTTACTATGCTAATGAATTAGCATGATGAAAGGCATAAGTAAGTATAGAAAGGTCTGTCCAAAGCTTGAGGTATATTGTGAGGTAGCAAAAAAAAAGGGAATGAGAAATACAAGTTTTTAAAATGCAACTCCCCCTAGTGGGGAAAAATATGCAAAGCGCACATTAATTATGCACAAATAGTGATGACACAGTGCATGGGTATTACTTGCATGCACCACTACCTACATACAAGTTTCATCAAATTTGGACATTGGATCTGGATAAGCTCAAACTTTTTAGGAAGGAGCCATCATAGCAAATATTAAAATGAAGACTCATTAATATGCCACATAATGACACAAAGCGCAGGTAAATTGCATGCACACCACTACCCCACACTTTTTAGTCAAACTAACCAAGTTAACTAACCAAAATGGAAACACAGACAGACACACAACACACATATACGGCACAAAATCTGCTGGAAAATATCCATCTGGTTTTAAAGGAGCGCACCACTAATGGCTCTCCCATAAGAACACAAGCATTTTTGTGTGGGTTCCGGTTACACTAGACACTATTGCCTGCAATACTTGAGGCGTTGTGTTTGGTATCAAAAATAAAGCTCTTTTTACTGAAGTTTAGAAAAATTTGCTTGCATATGGTGTGACCATCATTTTTCAACGTTATTTTCACATTAAAAACGCAGACCTAAAGTTACCACCCCGCATCACTCATATTGGAATGACCACCGTGAAATTCCGCGCGGCCGTATCTTGGGTTCGCGATGAAACCTGATTTTGGTTCTCATGTATGCAATGTTGACATAATGTCTACGTCATGGGAACATGCGATTTGTAGCTCCCATTATGAAGAATTATTACAGTGAATCTTGTCTAAAACCTTGAAACTTTTTAGCCGGACTTGCGTTATTACAAAACATAGATGATTAGTGGTGCGCCCCCTTAAGCTGGGAATAAAAAAGGAAAATATCTTTCAAAATCCAAGCATTAAAGAGAATAAATGAGTATATCTAACGTGTGAACAGGCCATTTTGCATTATTACGACCCTTAAGATAAAGGGTCATCGGAGTATTCACGGCTGACCATTTGTAGCTATAGTTGGCTAACCAATTGATGCCACTCTGAACTGAAATAAAAAAATATGTGCAAAGTTAAGGTAGTATGATCATTTACTAAAACAGGCAAATGAATGGAAATTCATATTAAAGTGCTGTTCCGATCGTCTTTGGGACCCCCTGATTCCCGGAAGTAGCAGCGATTTTGATATCAGATAAAGGCCATTTTTTCTCATTGTTCGTCCCTGAAATTTGGAGCCCTCAAATCCCTTTCTTTCCAAGATATAAACAAAACTGCCGTTTTAAGGTTTAACCATCAATATTACACAGTATTGAAAGGCTTTGGAATACGCATTATTGCTTCTACCATAAAAACGCAGGTTTGTTTCCACGGTACTTGATGGGCGTTGTGCAAGTGCCAGGCTCTCATATACCGAATCCGACGTCGACTATTACGCCCCTACGCGTGGCGGCGCACTCACCTCCGCCATGACGGGGGGGCCATTTTCTTTTGGCAATTTCTCGTTATACACCGGTTTCACACGTTGTACGGGTTACCACAAAGAAGCGATAATTTTTGATCATTTCTGACGGCAAAAACCACACTATTTCACTGTTATCCATTTGTATTTCATATGGCTGCTCAGGAAAAAAATGTAAATTTCTTGGCTGCACACATAAAAGCGTAACAAGTTACAAAAATGGAAACGAACTGCGTGCGATTCACTCGCTAATGACACAATGAACATCATCGTATCCATTTCAGTATACCACTTGTAACCACGTGTACGATGTCCAGGCGACACATTGCCATGCACAACGAGACGTAATATTTTTTTTGTTCAGATCTCCGAAATCGATCACATGGCACGGAAGTGTCCTTTCTAAACACCCAACCCATCGGAAATGTCACGTGTTTTTCAGCAAATACGATCGGTCTTTGGAACTATTCAAGTTTTTTCACGTACACGGAATATATCACATTCTATTGTTACTTTATTTTTGTGTGGATGTTTGAATTTTACGAAAAATGATTGTTCTCACGCGGCTGTTATTACCAATTTTTAACACGTATTCTACCATAAGCCTTCATTTCTCAGTCACGCAAGTGGCGAGATAACTCATTTTTACAACAACAGTCAGAACACTTGCCCTGGAATTCCAGTTTAGGCCAGTCCCTGACAGCATCCTTCCATAATCCATGGAAAGAAACGGTGAAATTTTGTTAACAATTGCAAAAAGGTGGTTGTAAATTTTTTATTTATCATGTACTAGGGGATTCCATCAACCTAAAAGGCTAAAATAAGGTTGACCCCTACTCAAGATACACTAAAAGATCTGAGAGGTTTTTTAGCTCAATTCGAGGTGATGAGTTCATATCTGCTGCATGCAAAATTGATAAGTTGGTGGTAAAGTGTGAAATTCTTGTTTTAAGGGGACACTACCCGATTTTATGATAAACATAAGCTTTTTAATACGATACAATATGCAATCTTCAAGAAAAATTTCAATGTCATATTAAAAGTCAGGATGTTAAATTTGTTTGATTTTTTTATTAAAATGTATGAAAACCTCTAACGCTAAATGATTAAAGGGGTACTACCTGAGTTAAGAGCTGGTGAAGTAAAGCACCAACGTGGGTGAATATTATTTGGACCTTAAACCTTTACACATAGATGGTGATATCTTTGTAACAATGACAGCATTAGTACGAATAGTAGTAGCACTAATAATTCTTTTCAGAAACTATAAGTTCTAATTTGACAAGTACTTGACTCCAGTCTGTCTTTCAAGTGAGGACAGCATTTTAGTTACACGCTCTTTTACCGTGATAACAAACGAGTCTTGATTTGCTATGAAAAATTTCAAGGTCATGATCTTCAGTCTAAAAAATGTCCGGGGGGCACTGCCTATCTGAAGTCACGGTTATGTGTCCCGGCCATCAGGTGAAAAGTAGGGGGCCTTCAGGTAAAATATGTACCAAAAAATAAGGGGTCATTCAATAACCGCCTGAATAAGAATTGGTGTCATTCAGTATGTAACTTTAAGAAGGGTGCCATTGAGGTAACAACCTGAAGTTCAAATAGGAAGTACGTCTCTTCCAGAGTTCAAATTGCCATGAAATTATGAAATTGTTCAAAATGTGCGCGTAGCGTGTGCTAATTTTGAATTTGAATTTGGATGTTAAAATTGTTTTTAAAAAGTGGATACTTTTATGGAAAACTTGTGAAAAAAGGTGGGTAGCAGGAAAAAAGAAAATGGGGGTTATTGAGTATCTGAAGATTTTAAAAAGGGGGTTATTGGGTAAAAGGTAAGACAGCAGCACAAAAAGGGGGTCATTTTGTACAAAAAAAAGTTAGAAAAAGAGGGTCTATCTTAAGTGCCCCCCCCTCACCACCACCACCGGGAAATGGTGGAAACTGTAAAAATGTTATGGCCTTCATTTTTACAGTGCCTCTGACTCTGGCACAAGACAGAAAACTGTTTTTTAGCACAACTGCAGACTTGTCCATGGGTATTTCATGATGGACTGATAAGTACACATAAATTGTTTTGGCAACCGGGCTTTTCAAATCTGAAATCATAGCATGCAGTTGTGCTAAATACCAGTTTTCTGTCGCGTTTCAGGGCGGGGAGGGGGTGGTTAGGACACGATCTGCTCGATTTGGGCATTGGGGATATCCATGCCTAAAGGTACGGTCACACAGAATTCACCTTCCGACCCAACCTCTTCCCGATTACACAAGACCGAATTTTTTCAAAATCGGCTACAGTCTTGTTCAAACTTGCAAAATTTACAATTTTTATCCCGACCAGGGATGATTAGTATGCGAGTTTCCCCGTCGTCAACGAGGCAAGGGGTGCTGAAACGCCTAGTACGGCACGCTCCACGTATCAAATCATGGCGAGTTTTCCCGCGAATGTCGAGTTTCACGCGCTGTGTATCGAGTTTTCCTCGCCATATGTCGACTGTGCAGCGTTATATGTCGAGTTTACAGCGCTATCTGTCCAGTTTGCCGTCTATACATCGAGTTGTGCTCTCTATATGGTGAGTTTGACATAAATCATGTCCAGTTTTACGCTCCACGTATCAAATCATGGCGAGTTTTCCCGCGCATGTCGAGTTTCACGCGCTGTGTATCGAGTTTTCCTCGCCATATGTCGAGTGTGCAGCGTTATATGTCGAGTTTACAGCGCTATATGTCCAGTTTGCCCTCTATACATCGAGTTTTGCTCTCTATATGGTGAGTTTGACATAAATCATGTCCAGTTTCAAAATCTCGACATGATTTTTTCTCAACATAAGGAAAACTCGACATGATTTTTTGGTGTATGTGTAAAAAAAAATCATGTCGAGTTTGCTCATGTTGAGAAAAAAATCATGTCGAGTTTGCTATGTTGAGAAAAAAATCATGTCGAGTTTGCTCATGTTGAGAAAAAAATCATGTCCAGTTTGCACATGTCGAAAAAAATCATGTCCAGTTTTTTAAAACTCGGCATGATTTATTCTGGACATGATTTATTCTGGACATGATTTATGAAACTCGGCACATAGAGTTCAAACTGGATAGGCAGCGCTGTAAACTCGACATATATCGGGGTAAACTCGATATACAGCGCATGAAACTCTCTCGGCGGCCCTGCCTGCTCCATCCCCAAATGAAAATGTGGTTACACCACTGGATAAAAAAATGGATCTCAAAAGGTTCCAGCCTGAACAAATTGTTCATTTTGGTTGAGTGGTTTCAAGATAAGGTCCACTCAGCAAAACAGACTTGTCCATGGAGCATCTTTTTTCTTAAGGCTCAGTCACACAGCCGATATTTTTGCTAGAAAACCACTTCCAGACTGCTCAAGACTGGTGCCGATTGGCCAATTTTCGAAAATCGTGAGCAGTTTTCTTTTTCATACGTAGTTTGGGCAAGGTCTGGGACTGTTCTGTACAATCTTCTGTAGTCTTACCGATTATTTGAAGAAAACCGCTTCCAGACTGTTCAAAATTGTTGCCGATTGCGGGGCCGTGCCAATTTTTTCGAAAATCGTGAACATTTTCCTTTGCATGTGTATGTTGGTCAATTTTCTGGAGTGTCCCTGTACAGTCTTTGAGTCTTGTGTGGTCCGAAGCACGTGCAATTTTGAAAAAAAAACGGGCCACAATTTTTCTGCAGCGTAAAAAATTCGTGGCGGGTTTTGGAATTCGGGAAGGTCGTGACAGCAACTGTCCCAACTTTGCTGTCATGTTAATGTTTGCGACTGATATGGAACGAACAAGTGCCATGCTTGATCTTGTTGAGTTTCTTGATGCTGTCGCCTACTTCTGCGATTGAGCATCTCTTGTCTTGTAAGTTTTTGTTTTGAACAAGACTGCAGCTGATTTTGAAAACAAGTATTAAAAAAAACTGTCGGGTCGCAGGGCATAATTTACAAGAAATAAGAAAACAACCTTAAAAAGCCATTTCAAAGAGTAAGATGTTTATTTTTAGTTTTAAGTGCACTTTTATTACAGAACATGTATAAAAATAAATCCTCATAACTGAATAAAGTAGAATGTTTGATACATGACAGATTGCCTTAGACCAATCACTTGTTTACAACTTGATCTCCCGTTGACCTTTGGACCTGTGTGTGTGACATTTGACCGCACATAGTTTCTAAAGCTTATTTAACATAGGTTACAAACCCTCCTTCATTTCAAAAAAGAATAGAAAAAACGCCCAATTGGGCGCAAAATTTGTTTAAAAAAACTGAATCCCCAATTTAAAGCTTTAATTTAACATAGTTACACCTTCCTGTCATTTCCAATAAGAAAATAGAAAAACCGCCCAATTGGGCGCAAATGTGTTAAAACTATTCCCCAGTTATAAGCTTTAATTTACATAGTTACACCTTCCTGTTCATTTCAAATAAAGAAAATAGAAAAAACGCCAATTGGGCCCAAAATGCTTAAAACTGAATCCCCACGTTACAAGCTTTAATTTACATAGGTTACCCCTTCCTGTTCATTTCAAATAAAGAAGTAGAAAAAACGCCAATTGGCGCAAATGTGTTAAAACTGAAAGTCCCCAAGTTATAAGCTTTAATTTAACATAGGTTACACCTTCCTGTCATTTCAAATAAGATAACAGAAAAATGCCCAATTGGGGGCGCAAAATGTTAAAACTGAATCCCCAAGTTATAAGCTTTAATTTAACATGGTTACAACCTTCCTATCATTTCATAAAGAAAATAGGAACAAACGCCAATTGGGCGCAAAATGTGTTAAAACTGAATCCCCAATTGATAAGCTTTAATTTAACATAGGTTACACCTCTAATCATTTCAAATAAAGAAAATAGAAAAATTTTTTAAAAAAAGGCGCAAAATGTGTGTTAAAACCTGAATCCCCAGTTATAGCTTTAATTTAAAACATGTTACACATCCTATCATTTCAAATAAGAAATAGAAACAAACCCAAATTGGCGCAAAAATGGTTTTAACTGATCCATCCTCAAAATTTAAGCTTTAATTTTTAATGTAGGTTACACCTTCCTGTCTTTTCAAATCAAAGATGTTACTAAAACTAACTTCGTCTTAAATAATATCACACATTCCATGGTAAAAGCTTCAATCATTGCGTAGTGTAACTCTACGTGGCCTTATCATTTTCTTACTTATAACTCTCTATTCGTTCTCACCTTTATCTATCCCTGCACCGTTTTAACCAAACTGCCCAGCAAGCAAGTCCACAGAGACTACATCAAAGAAAATGCGTTTTTAAGGTCCATTTCAAACATGCAATGAATGTTTATTCTTTGTCTAATTGCAAATCGCATTACTGGCACCCAACACTACAAAACTCCAAAATAAAGTAGTACTAGATCATTTTGTCTAAACGAAACCTTAATGAAATGACCCATCATCTATAGAACTAGACTCCTTCGCAATGTTGAGAGTAGTGGGTTTCATAGTGCGACCCCACAAAAAATGTGGGTCTTGTGTAATTGGGTAGAGGTCGGGTCACGTGGCGGGTTGTCTTCTATGTGACTGTACCTTTTCTTGTCGTCACAACTTAGCGACAATCGACGAGCAGTCCTTGACAGCGACTTCACAACTTTTGGCCCGTCGTTCCAAGGTCTGTGACTGATCAGGGACTGAAACACTTAAACCTGATTGATCCTTGTTGATTTCATATGCTGCGCCCTGCTAGGCTAGGCACGCTCCACGTATCCATCCTGCGAGTAAACCGCCCGTAAGTGCAATACCTGTCATGTGGTAAGTACATTTAGTCCACTCAATCTATGAAAATACTAGGTACACCAGGACAAAATTGCTACAGAAGGTTTCTTGCTGTAACTAGCAGTAACAGATCTCCCCCACCCATATCAAAAGTTAAGAAACCGGGAAGCCTGGCAAGACATGGTAATTTGCATTTATCTTACGTGGATTTATACTCCCCATATTTCGACAAAGGTATATAGCTCATAATGCATGGTTAGGGAAATTTCAACTTTTTTTCTGTATTATTTGAACATGTTTTACATGGCTATGCCTGCAAGGTGTATCACTGCACATTTTTTTTGATAGATCAAAAGTGACAGTGATGTCATTATTCAGATGGCCGCAATTTTCCCGCCAAAATTTATTTTGCCTTCTTGATGATTTGTCGAACTGCAATCGGGAATTGGAGATCTTTGTTTAGCAATTATTTCAAGAGTAGGCCTATTTATTCAAACCCATTGGGTCCACTAGTGCGGGGGCCCTCCTATGCGAATGGATGGGTATATGTGCCTCGGCCGGGTGAAAAATCGGGTCCTTTCCAGGGTCCTTTCATATAAAATGTATCCAAAATACGGGGTTCAAATTTCGGTACAAAAGCTGAATAAAATGGGGTCCAGTATGAAACTTTAAAAGGGGGACATGATGTTACAACCTGAAATTAAAATAGGAAATGGTCTCTTTTCCAGATTTTTCAAACTGCTATGGAATTATAAATTGCGGCCATGAAAATTATAAATTTTGTTAAAAAGTGCACGTAAGGCTGCGAAAATTTAAATTTGGGTGTTCAAATTCTTTAAAAAAGTGGATAATTTTAATGCAAACTTGTGATAAAGTGGATAGGCAGGACAGAATAAATGGGTGGTCATTAAAGTCTGACTCAGAGATTTGCCGATTAGGGCGCCCTCATTTTTCAATAATTTGCATGTACATATGCTTGTCCATATACTAATCCACATGTGTGGAAATAGCTCAGCTCAATCGAAGTCCTTTATATATAAAATCACATCTTTGTTTAAAATTCCGGATCGTAACTGTTTTGTTATACACAGTTCCTATGGCACTGTTAATGTTATTATATACACATAAATGTTTACTGCATCAATTTTCAAAACGAAAAATCTGACATCTCAAACTTTGGAATTGAGCATTTCAGGTGACTATCTTTCGTTCTAGTTGACGAGTTTTAATTAACTCTATTAAAAATTAATATTCTGAAATCTCTGAGTCAGACTTTAAGTATGGGACATTTTACAAAGGGGGTCATTTGGTATAGCCTGAGTAGGTAGGACAGCAGCACAAACGGGGCAAATCTTCTAGACGTCACCAAGTCACATCTCACCCTTGACCTTTGACTACGCAGCTCTAACGGGATGTGATATGTGCTGAACAAGATCTACTACAAACATAATTTGAGAAATGCTGCAGGTAAAGTTCACACCTACATCTATTAAAAGCGACGGAATGGAATACATACCGTCGATGAGGAAGAGCTTCAAACCTATCTGCCGTACCACGGTACCCACTCAAAAGGGTTAGACCTACGTACCCGGGTCCTATGTTTGGACAGCCAAGAAGACTCAGAGCTAAAGGGCCGTGGCCGGATCACTAATAGCATTGTTCCCGTACTCCAAGATTTTACTGGGAAATGGTCAAAATTTTGGTATTTGTAGAAAGCTACTATTGTTTCACTTAACCTGTGAAATCTTTAGGGTTACAGGATGTTGGTTTGGAAGTTTGAGCGAAAATGTACCCATTTTGGTCGACCGATATTAATTTTACACATATGGTCTAAAAATCATATTTTTAGCTCTCCTCATGAACGGGTTGAAATATCAGCGTAAGGCAAAACTCTACATGGGGTTTAGGGGTGCAAGACTATTCTTCAATATGAAACTTTATTTACTTAAGTCGTCCCCTTCTAATTATTGTATAATAACCATAATATAGGCAAAATGGCTCACTGTTTTATGGCAAATTAGCAATGTCTTGCCGTGCTTCCCTTTTTTCTACCTTTTTTGATATGTTTTGTTTGGGACGGGCTTTACACCAGTTACAGCAAGAAACCTTCTGTTGCAGTTTTGTCCAGGTCATACCGTAGAATGAGTGGACTAGATGTGTGTGATGACCTTATTAGGATACTAGTACCTCTCAATTAATCTTTTTTTGAGTCAGTGAGTGCTCGTGAAATGGTTCCTTCTTCGGGTGAAAATGCACCTGAAGAACCCTTTCAAGAACCACTTTCCAAAGAATTTGGCATAATAAGTAATGTTTTTTACAAATAAATAATTACGAAAATTTCCTCCTTCCTTCCGCGACAAATGACAGCTATTAAGGGGGTATGGGGTCCTGAACTTTAGGTAAAAAATTGTCCATTTACCAAATGAGATAATGCATGGCCTTAATGTGTAGATTGTAATCTACAAATCTTTTTTTATTATATTCGATCGCAATCGGACTTCGGTTTTCCCGAGATCTGGCTATATAAGTGAGCAGTGTACGCGAACTGTTGCCAAAAAACGCATAGTCTCCTATACTTTATCATATGAAAACTTTATTGGGGGGTTATATTTAAGATTTTTAAAAGATATTATTTATACGCCCATTTACGCATTTCTTTTGGCTAAGTCAGTAATAAATACTCAGATAATTGGTTGTCCATATTTAAGTAATTAAATGTACTGGGTCAGTGATTTTTTATGTCTTTAATGTTTTCTCCCCTGCGATATTTAAGAAAATTAGTTTAAAATTAATTACAGACAATGGATTCACCGATTTCGATGATTCTTCATTAAATAATTATATATTCAGTAGTAAAATGAAATTTTTCAAAAAAATCCATATTTCCACTCAAAGCGCGCCGTCAATTTTGTCTAAATGTTCGAGGTCTATAACTCGTTTCGTTTAAATCGCAACAACCAAACCCAACACAAAAACAAACATACATAAACACTACTGCTACTTCACATGAAATTTGGCACAACATATTCAAGCACAATATAGGGCGAGTGAACCAGGAAGCCCGATTTTACAAAATTGTGTTCCAAATGCAATTAGCCAGAAATTGGGTGTGATTGGTCTATTGCCGGGGCCAGGGCAACCATATCAAAAATCCGGCTTCAGGGTTCACTGCGTATTTACACCCTGCACATCCACCCAAGTTCGTCCGATAACTTGTTTAGTTATTTAGTTATGTCCGTTCTAGGTGTTTTGCCAATCAGAGGCCTTACAATGGTACCATGGCAACCATAAGCAAAAATTGACATGAATTTTAAAACTCTGTGACATGGGCTACAATATGAGCTAACATGTATATACCACTATTTAGGAAAATTAAGACAATCACTTCAAAGTTCACGGCTTCAGACCCCATACCCCTCCCTTAACACTAACAGCTACTTGCCATTCACATGAACTAAACATGTGGCGCTACCATAGGTACTCACGATATAGTGAAATTTTAAAATATGAACACTGAAATATTACATAGAAATATAAAAGAATAAAACTCCAAACCTCATAAAACATGTAAACTGACAAGGCAAACCAGAGCAAAATTGTAGACAACCAAAACAAGGTTTGAGTTCAAAGGCTTTCTATTATCCATAACTTTGGGGTCCAATCCATAGCATACAAAATAAGCTGCAATACATGCCAAGCCTGGAAACGGTGTGTTCATGAAGAGCCAATTCTCCCACACCGTGGAACTGAAAGAGAGAGAAACCCATACACATGTAAATTCTCATTTATGTTCTCATTTATTGTGACAAAACCAGAAATTACCATGGACAAAAATAGCAACGGCAACACCTTTGACAACTGCTTTGGTATTAATTTGTGTCACTTGCTTCATCCTGTGTAAATTTTATGACATTTCATTGCGGGCCAAATCAGTATTTTTTCTGTAAAATCTAGTTACTCATCTCTCTATGGAGAATGGGCATATAGAGGAGGGCGCTATAACATGCACACCACAACATTTTGTAGGCCTATATCATGCGCGGATCCAGG
>JAMKCH010025305.1:0-19217 GCA_023653785.1 Ophioderma brevispina
ACTGCGACAATAACTGAACCCTGTTAATATGAGTGCTCATTCAATGGGTTAGAAATTCAGAAACATTGCAAAGGTTGCGTTGCTTCTTTCCTAAAGGTTACTCCATTTGGTATATCAGCAATGACCAAAATCATAATCACCTTGTATCTTACTACCATTTGTTTTGGACTCAAACTCAAACATACATGTAAACTTTACAAATTAGGACAAAAATTCATTATGTAAATAAACAGTTCCTTTCAAATTGTGCTTCCCATATTCTAATATACGCGCCAGGTTTTATCTGAGGGGATAGGCCCCTTTTAGAGGGGCCAGTGGTGTAAACAAGAAGAGCCATCTGCCCTAATGAATTTCGCTTCTGACATCGTTATTGTCAAGGGCACCATCAGTTACTTGGATATCCTTACAGACAAAAAAAAGTGTATTGGTAAAGATTACCCCTTTAAAAATACATAACTTGTTAATTTGTCCTTAATTTCATACATGTAACTGAATGCGAGGATTACTCACGATACGAACTATAATTAAATTATACCTTTCACATCTATTTAATGTGCTTATTCGGTTAACCGAACTCGGCACATAAAGGGTTGAGAAGGGTTTTTTATACTGTTTGTTATCACTCTATACTTTCATAATCTTCAATAATCCATTACTTTTGGGCCATTAGGACATCGTAAATTCATACCAATCTCAAAGTGTAAAAAATTTAAGCCGTAAATGATAGCAATGTCTGTATTCTGTTAAACAAGGGTGGCAAATGAGGGAAAAATCTCAAAAGAACATCTCTGTCCTGGTAGAGCAGGAGCAGGATCTCATAGGGGCCTTATTTAAGGAATCGTTGACCTCCCACTACAGAAAAGGTTTGACACCTTGGGTATTAGTAGGACCCTCTACATCAATGATATGGTAGTAGTACGCTCAGGATTGGCCCACTATTGAAAAAAGTGATACAATTTAAGTTTACACAGGGGTCAAACTTTTAAAATCCCCAATCATGTTGAAAGTATGCCTATGTCCATCTACTCATAAGGATTCCAAAAAGTTAAGTTTGTACCACCCTACGACCATTGGTTTGGAGTTATAGGGTAAAAATGGCTAAAATGGGAAAAAAAAAAGGTCCATTCAATTGTACAGGGGTCAACATTAAAGTTAATCTGATTATATTTTAAAATACTTGCCAAATTATTGCCTGAGGGGTGGTAAGAGGAATCCCAAAAAGTATAGTTTTGATTATGGTTAAATGTGTACTTACTGAGAAAGGTCAAAGAGGTCAATGCCAATTGGATTATGTTGCCCTATGAACTATGTGCGCCTAACATGAGAACTATACACTACAGCTTGTACAACTATTCCTTATTTGCGCATAAGCTAGATGAACAACTTCTGATTTTGACCCCTGTACCAAATAGAAAGACCCCTTTTTTACCATTTTAGCCATTTTTCCCATAACCCAAAACCATTGGTCATAGATGGTACAAACTCATACATTTTGGGAATCCTTTATGACTAGACGGACAATATGGCATGACATTTCAACATGATTGGAGTTATTTAAAAGTTTGACCCCTGGGATGTAAACTTAAATTGGCACTATTGAAAAAGGGACAACCAACCAATTTGAGAGTACTACTACCTAGTGTTGATATAGAGGGTCCAAACTATAATACCCAAAGGTTCCAAAACCTATTCTGTAGTGGTGGGTAAACGATGATATGTTTGACCTGGGTCCTAGCTCCTCCACTAAGGATTTGTATCTTAGTATGCACAGACCCAAGAGATTTTATTTACAGACTTAATGTAATTTTCCCAAATGTGATCTAGACAGGGCTTCGCTGTGGAAAATATCTACCTCAATTCTTCACAAAATTATTTGCAACAATATAGTGGCACAAAAAAAAGGTTTCATGCTCCTTTTACAGAAAATACCTTGCTCTGTAAAATAGAGGTTTACAGGACAAGATTCACAAAACACTGCATACACGATTTTGAACTTCTACCACACACATCAGAAAACAATAGCAACAACAAGTCACTGACCATTCAAGATTAGAACCCAGGACTTTCCATTCCCTCAAAGGACTTTCTACCAACAAAAGGGAGTAAGAGCAGTGATATGGCATCTATTAGATCTTCCGTGGATCTTCAATTAAAGGCACTATAGTAATCCACCCGAAAGAGTTTAAAATATTTGAATTTGCAGGAGTAGCTAAGAATGAAGGGTAAGTGAGTAGAATTCCAAGAGTTATTTATTGCAAACTGAAAAATACACACAAAAGGAAGGAAAACGCCAGTATTCAATTGTGTTGTAAAAGTGTCCGTTAAGGACCAATAACATGACTAAAACATCCGATTTTTGTCCTTATTAGGCTGCTTTTGGTATTGCCACTGTAGTGGTGGTGTCCTGTTTAGGACATTTTATACCCGTTACAGGACATGACAAAATCTGATTTGTGGATTTATCAAATCGGATAGGCCGAATCCCGTTCCAGCAAATGGGAAGGTCCCAGGTTCAACTCCTGGATGGTCAGTATTTTTTTTCCAACACATTTTTTGTTGTGTGTGGTAGAAGTTTCAATCATGGTGGGTTTATTAATTGCATGTCCAAACTGTTTTCCTTGAAAACCAAATGTCCATATTTAAAAAGAGGGTTACCACAATAGGTGAAATCTTGCAAAAGTACACACATGGCAACACCATACTACCATTCTTACATAAACACATCTAAAATATACAATTTCAACATCTTGTGGATAATGCTAACAATTTTTGTGTACAAACCTGGGTAACTTTGTTGTTGAGGGAGCATAAAAAAGTTACATGCATAACTTAACATAACACTATTACAAACATAACAGCGTAAAACACAAACATATAACACAATCATAAAACCACAATGATCAAATTATATTAGCTATGCTTAAATATGTGTTACATCAGAGGAGTAAGTCGTGCATATCCAGCAAATTCATTTACATTGGCATTTAAAGGTACATAAATTACGTAATAACGACTATGCAGTTATACCATAGCTTCTAGTCAAGCGTGTAGGTCGAACCTCTTATATAATGTGATATGTGATAGCAACAAATTTGGATACTACCCTCGTCATATCCAACCAATATGATTAACAACCGTCCCTTGTTTCAGAATTATTATTTTTCGACGAAATGGTGCAGACTGTAAAAAGGCAGTGTTACCATGATTATGCTTTACGCACCCAAAATCGGGGCTCCGTTTGACTCACAGCTTCAGTCAGATTTTAGGCTGGTGCCAATGGTAATGTTGTGGCACATCGAAGGACAAAAAGTAGCCCTTAAGCTTTCTTATTTTTTGACTGAAAATATTTGACTTATTTTTCCCTTAAATCAGCTTATGCCCCATATAAAACCCAAAATTTTTCCTGTTTCAAAATTTTGCATTATCACAATTAATGTTAGCTTGTACATTCTCAGATTCGTAATCTCAATATTTATGACATGAATTTAACATCCAGATTGGGCATTTGGCAATATTCACAATATCAGATACGAGTTGCAATATTTTTTTTATATAAAAGTACCTTACGTTACAAAGTGGACAGGTGTTTGCCCTTTAGAACCATGGTCACTGGTCAGGTCACAAGTGACCCCAGGTTGTAGATGGTAACACCTCTAGACTACCTTACCTTGCAATATCTCTGAACTGGCTTATCAATGAGTCCCCAAAAGATCGATTACGTCATCATGCCAACACTCTATGGACAACGACTCCCTCGTGGCTTGCCAATCCCTGCTCATGGGATAGTGGCGGTGGCCCCGGTTCGAATCCCGCCATGGACGTCCAATCTTCTTTGCCTTATCCCTTTACCCTTCCCTTCCCTCAGATAGACAGCAAACCAAAAAGCGGTTCTAAGATAATTAAGTAGAATTAACTCTCAGTCCAAAATGTATTCCTCAAATGCATCATAATATGACACTGACCAAAAATAATGAATAAATGAAACTTTCTCAGTTTCCATGACAACCGAAACTAACTCGGGAACCTGCCCTTAAAATGAGAATCCTTAATCTCTTTTTACAACATAAAAATCACAACCTTTGCTGCATAACTTAAAGAAAATTCTACTACCAAACCATTGACATTTATTCCCAATGAATGGCCATACTAATAACAAAAGCCGTATATTTTTGTGGCAAAATTGGTGTGATTTTAATATTTTTTTAAATGCGCGAGTTTGCATTTTTTGTGAAATCTATAATGTGTATTAATTACATTATTACCTTTGCACGCGCTAAATATTATTTTTGCCAAGATTTTTTTTAAAAAAAAAAAACAAAAGGCCTCTGAAAATAATAACAGAAGTACAGTATTAGTACAGTTCTTACAACAGGCAAGCCCGCACTCAATTCCATTCAACCCCCCCCCCCCCAAACCAACATTATGGTTTATTAAATATCTAACTGAAGCCTTGAATTTCCTTTCATGTTGACTGAAACATATGCTTTCCCTTCTGAGAAGTGGAAGCCCCAAAATTACCATAATAACACCAATAAACGAGAAATGGGTATCGACCAATGACCCCAAGTCACACCCTGTCGACCTTGCTCTTCCTCAATTCCAGTTTTGGCTCAAGGCACACACCGGATACGCTGTGTACATTATCATGTGTGGGGCGGGCCTGGAAGTGGGAAGTCAACATTGGAAAGAAATCAGGGCTTCAGTTAGAGGATTTATAAAACATAATGTTGTTTTTGAATCAAAATCCATACACTGAAACTGATTTCCTTTACACCAATGTTGACTGAAAACATATGCATTAACCCAGTTGAATGGAATATTTTCAATCAACACCGACCAGCACACTCAGTCGGAGGGTGGAGCATGATATTCAAGCAGCCAACAGAATGCAGCCAAGGCAAGACCAGCACTATACATAAAGTAACATATGGTAAAGACCTAAAGTTATTAACATAAAATTAGGGGGACATAGATGCTCACTTGACAAACGGAATACTCCTGGGCGAGCGTCAACGTCGGCAACCGGATAGGAAACTTTATGTATAGTGAAGTCTGATATTAGTGGGTGTTTCTGCCAGGAGTGCCCTCGCAACGTTCTATTGGGGAGTTTGTACGTTTCTGTAGTACACCGACGGAAAACGTTGTGGGAGCCTCCACGACATAGCATCGCAGATTTCAGCAATGCTGATCCGCGGTGATAGGGTCCCATGACAAGGTGATATTACGAACAGAAGTTGGGGGATATTGTTGTGACTGTTAGTGATATTACAAACAGAATGGGCTCGAGCTTGGGAAGCTCCGATCACCGCGTTGGAATCATGTAATTACCAGGCGCTTAAATCCATAAGCAATTGCGCTTTTGACGCGGACCGTGGGGGGTAAGCGTGTGTAAGAAACAACGAGTCGTTCGAGCCCTGAGCGGACTAGTTTTACGTTTATAGTAATCAAGGGCCCGAACAGGACACCACAGGCGATCTTCCCGCAACGAAGAGGACATGCATTCGGGGGGTAAGATAAATTGTTGGGAGGTCCGGAACAGTGAGGGGTGATCGTTCTGTGCCAGAAAATCCGGCTCCTGAAGAAACATATTTGACCCGTCACGAGAGAATCTGCGCTGGGACATAGAGATATTCTTGATCTCCGATGCTCGTCTCCCAGAGGCGAGAACGACCAGGAAGACTGTCTTGTGGGTTGTGAATGTTTTAGTGAAATTGTTGCCCAGCATTAGGTTCGAAGGGGGCTTAACTAAAAAGTCTAAGACAGTATTTAAGGTCCCAGGGTGGGACCACCTTCCTGGCCGGAGGTCTAGTATTAAACATCCCCTCTAGGAAGGGACGGATCGAACCTTCGTCATTGATGGTAGATCCGTAATCGAAACCTCTATGGATCGCAGATAGCGGATTGTAGTTTTAACAGTCGAAGTTTCAAGTCGCTCTCAAAGCGATCAGTGAGAAGTCAGCGATCTCGGCACAGATGCCGAGTCGGGACACCTCTCGTCGCTCAAACCAGCGGAAGTAGGGTCCAAGACGCTGAGTAAGCGGTCACATGGTGGACTTCTTTCTTCAGCCGATATGAGCGAGGCAGCCCTTTGCGAAAAGCCAGAATCTCCGCATCGCTGCCGGATAATGGCCACGCAGTCAACGCTAGATGCTCCAGCGACAGACTGGCGCTCCCTCCGTCCGGAAGGGATACTAGGTCCGGACGGATCGGTAGACGCAGCGGCAGAGCCGCCAAGCGATCCACCATTGGCCGAAACCAAAGGTGTTTCGGCCAAAAGGGAGCGATGAGGATGACCCGGCACGCCTCCCGCCCGACTTTCAAAACTACATGATGCAGAATCGGAATCGGCGGGAAGGCGTAGGCCGTGAACCCCGTCCAGTCTATCGCCAGAGCGTCGACTGCGTACGCACCCGGGTCGTGAGTCCGGGTGCCGTACAGAGGGAGCTGGTGACTCAGGTTCGATGCGAACAGGTCGATCTGAGGAATATAACCTCTCGAAGATCTCCCGTACGACATCTCGGTTCAGTATCCACTCCGAGGCCGTCATTCTGCCACGAGACAGATCGTCGGCAAGAAAGTTAACGGCCCCCGGAATGTGTATTGCGGACATCGTGATGGCCCGGTCCCGACACCACGCTATGATTCGCATGGCGTCGAGGCACAGGGGCCGGGTACCGAGTCCCGCCCTGCTTGTTGATGTAGGCCACCACGGTGGTGGCGTTGTCCGACTGTACTAGGACCCTGGAGTTGGTCACCATCGCCTCGAAGTGAGCTAGGTTCGTTCCACTGCCCACAGCTCGAGACGATTGACATGGGCCTGGGCCTCGGTCTGGGACCACGTCCCCGAGGCGCATAGGTCTAGGGTTTAAAACCACCCCCAACCCGACTTCGACGCGTCCGTCGTGATGACAACATCGACGGGAGGCGCAGGGAAAGAGATCCCCTGAGTCAGGTTGGGGCGGTGAGACCACCATGCCAGGTGTTCCCGGACCCCTGTATTGATAGGGATCAGACGGGAATCTGGGTGCTTGATCGGCCTGTAGTGCCGTCCGAGGTGCATTTGAAGCAGCCTCATGTGGAAGCGACAATACGGGACCAGGTCGACGAGACTGGCCCTCAAGCCTAGAAGGCGAAGGCGAAGCCAGTCTCGAGCGGGGGCCTGCGTAAGCAGCGCCATGGACGCGCAGCCCTCTGAACAACGGAACATCCACCCGTCGGACGTCGGCTCTGCAATGCCCGGAAGCAGTTGCAGCCGAGCACCCAGATACCTCAGGTCCTGAGAGGGGGTAAGGCTCGATTTGTCGAAGTTGACAATGAAGCCCAACCTCTGCACGACCTGAACGGTACGGCTGACCATGTCGGCCGTCGCCTGGGCGACGGGCCGTAGATCAACCAGTCGTCCAGATACAGGCAGAGGTTGACCCCCTGACGCCTGAGGAAGGCGCCCACCTCCCGGGTCACCATCGTGAAGAACCCTGGGAGCGGTGGAAAGTCCGAAGGGGAGGCACGTCCACTCGTACGACTGGCCCTGGATATGAAATCTGAGCCAGCGACGGTCGGATTTGGCGACTGGAACGTGAAGGTAGGCGTCTTTCAGATCCAAAGAAGACGCCCAGCTCCCCTTCAAAGGACAGCGCAGGATCGACGCGAGAGTTTCCATCCTGAACTTCTTCGGCTTGATGTACTGATTCAGAGGGCGGCAGGTTCAGGAGGGGACGCCAATGCCCCGGTCTTCTTGGGGGCCAAGAGAACGAGGACCAAAACCCCTCGGTGAGGGGAGGGTCGACTGGGGAGATGGCACCCGTCGCCAAGAGCGCCGAGACCTCGCCCAGAAGAAGTTGATTCTTCGGTTTCCCCGGAAGGGGGGTAGGTTCTCGGGTTGGGAGTCGGCGGGGGTTCAGCGGTGACTTATGAGGGTATCCCCCGTTTCCACACACTCAGACCACCCAAGCGCGGGGGAAATGGTGGCCATTCCCCGCGCGTAGAACTCAATGCGGGCCGACACGGAGGTGGTAATGGTCCGCCCCCGAGCGGAGAGGTCCCCGCGGCCACGGTGCCCTCAGGACGAAGGACTTCTCCCCTTCCCAGGCGCCTTGCTTTTGGGAGGGGGGCGAGTCTTCGGCCTGGCCCTGGACTTCTGGGAAGAAGTGGCCGGAGCTGCGGGCTTATTGGGGTTGCTGAGGCGTTGCCGGCTTCGCCTGCTTGCGGAACGGCGGGAAGAAGAAGACGAGAGCGCTTCTTCTTCTTCTGGCCGAAGATCCCCGCGAGGAGATAGTTTCGCCTCCCTGAGATCCTGAGCGCCTGCTCCGAATCCACACGCTCCCCGACGCAAGCAGTGAGTCGCCGAACGAGCCATCCGAAGCGGACGTCCCGCGACTCGGGATTGGTCTTGGAGAGTTCCAATGCAAGATCGGAACTCAAGGTGCGCAGTGTGAAGAAGGCGTTCTCGCGTCGCAAGAAGCTCAGGAGACGCGCCAACGACATTGAAGCCTCTGTCTGCCGAGTCACTAGCGCGGCTAGGACAGTCAAAGCATAAGAGGCTTCCGGGGAGCAAACTCCACTCCCCCAACGAGGATCTGATATCGTGGGCGAGGACCATCGAGAAAGCGCCAAGTCTTATACCAGAGGTCACCGCCAGGTCTAGGTGCCTCAGCTGGTCCTCCCAGAAGGGGGAGAAGCCAGCCGGAGCACCCTTGCCTGTTGGCAAATTGGCTGCTAGGTCAAGATCGATGGTCGGAGTTCTCAGGAAGGAGTCATAGTCTCCTTCAGCAGTTTTCAGCGGAACCTGGCGAGGTTTCACCGGGTACGATGAGAGGGGGCTTCTGAGTAACATCCCCGAGCCGTCCACAGTAGACCTCGTCGTGGGAAGCGACAACGCCTGGACGCGTTCCGGATGGAGGATAGGGAAGCCCAGATTGAGATGTCCCTCCTCCGCCCGCCGCTCGGGAGAGCAAGACAGGCAAGAGACTCGGCCGCCCTTCGCAGCACATGAGGGGTGCACGCGGGAAGAGAGTCCACCTCCTCCTGCTCCGAAGCTGCCGCGGACGTCGAAGGCTGCGAAGGAGTGTCACCAAGGTGACCCACCTCCGAGTCTGAGTCCGCCCCGCCGGCGCTGTCCTCCGAAACATCGGAAGTCTGCGGCCGGTAGGAGTCCTGAGAGGACGGTGCGGCAGAACGAGCGGAAGAAGGCGGAGGGCCAGGCGTCGCCACATGGGCGGCGACACCAGGGCTCCCGCAGGGACCAAACCAACTGCGTAGGTGGGTTGCAGGAGCCACGAGGTTCGACTGCACCCAGCCGACCCTGACGAGGGTACAGACCGAGAAGGTGTGGGGACGACTCCCCAAGTCCCAGGCACGTAAGCCGAAGGGTAGGGAGCGGGTAGACCGCCCTGACCTGGCCCGGTACCAGGCTGTACCGCCGTAGCTTGAAACCTGGCTCCCAGGAAGGAGAACAAACTTGCTGCAGCAGGGAGCAGCAAACGGCCCCGCTCGGTCGAAAGAGGGCAGATGCAAACAGCCCCGACAGCCCTGGTGACTGCGGCTGGGCAGCCGACGGCGGAGGCGCGATAGTGACCATAGCAGGAGGGGCCCCGCAAGCGGTGGGAAGGGAAGCCCCGGTCGAAGACCAAACCAGACTACCAGCCCCAGCAGTACAGCTCGACTGGGGTGCGGTAGGCAAGTACGGGGACGCAGCGTAACCTGAGGAGAGGGTAGGCTGCAGCGGGTACTGAGTCCCCGCAGGGGTAGGCCACGAAGGCCGCCCCGCTAGGACAGGAACGCCAGTGGCAGGGGCACCACCGGGTACCCCACCATAGGAGGACCCGCCGCGGAAGCAGAAGCCGGCGGACCAGCACTACCAACCACAGCAGGCGTACCCGCAAGAGAGGCCTGAGCCGACCTAGTCAGCTGGGCGTTAGCGGAGGCCAAGCCAGCGGCAGCAGCGCCACTCGTACCCCAAGCCCAAAAGGGCCCGGGAACAGATCGGCGTCAACTGAGAAGGCACTGCTTGACTAGCAAGGCTAGACATGAGGGGTGTAGCAAGAGAGAAGCCAGACACCTGCGGCGTCCCGGCAAGGGATACCGAAGCCCACGCCCCAGGGTTTGCGGAGACATACCCCGAAGTGAGGATCCCGTGGTCGCGGTCGAAGTGCCCGAAGAAACCGGTACCGCAACTACGCTAGGTGTGGACAACTGCGGCGATGGATTAGGCCGGGCGACCTGGGCACCACCATAACCACTCACCCCACCGGAATGCCCGCAGACGCCAACCCCCCTGGGGTTGGCAGCGCAGACAGTGCCAGGCCTGAAACGGAGCAGCAGGACCTAGGCTGAAACAGGCGCGCCCAGGGCGATGTACGCAAAGGAGACGGCACGAAGCCATCCCCTCAACGCTTCGCAAAGCAGCCGAAGCTACTTCACCTTCGGGAGCACCCAGACGCAGCAGCGGGTCGGCCTTGGACGCACCCGGCCGGAGCCCGATCACCACCCCCCCCTTCCCGTGTACGCAGGCAACGAGCGGCCGTACCAGCTCAATGATTGCCCATGAGCATCCGAAAGTCCCGACGAAAAAGAGGAGCCCTGTCGGCTGCGGGGGGGGAACATTGCCTGTGCCAGATACATAAGGGATGGGGGTCCATTCATGAATGGAGGAAGGGCAGCGAACGCAATTGTGCGCCTAAGTACGGGGGGGGGTGAGAGTGAGTTGCTAGATGGAAAGTACGTGCGAAATACAAAACCGTAAAGGCAAAAAAACAAGCGTGCCGTGGAGTTCTCCCGGTACGCAAACGACAGAAACAAAACCAACTCGGTAAACGAGTTCACGAAACGGTTAAAGGAAATTTTTTCAAAACCAGTTTTTCACATATTTGATGACAGTATACCAAAGATATAATAAAATACTACGCACACCAGACCACACAAATTGTTAGCGAGCAAGCCCGACAACAAGCTCAATAACAAACTCACCAACATATAGTCAAGGCAGTCAAGCCAGCAAACCGGCGTCAATGGCGCCTTTTGTTTACATTGTTTCCCGCGCTACACAGATCACATGCCGCAAATGGCGGCCCAAAAAAAGGATAAGGATACCCAAAACACAAGGTCTCCGACGGTGTAAAAGTTCTACGTTTATTCCATTCCGAAAGTGCGTATAAGAGCAGTATATAATCAGTATATCTTCCAGCTTAATATGGTAGTAGTAGTAGGAATTTCCGTTATGAGATGACAACAAGGTCAGTATCAAAATATCAGTTAATTTTGGCCTGTAGTAAATTCGCAGAGCTGCGGGTTTTGGTAACACGCGTCCGTCTTGGTTAACAGCCCAAACGGAATTGAGGAAGAGCTAAGGTGAAAGGGTTGTGACCTGGGGTCAACTGGTCGAGCCCCCATTTCTCTTTTAGGGGTGTTAGTTATGGTAATTTCTTGGGGCATCCACTTCTCAGAGGGAAATGCATATATTTCAGTCACAATTGGTTGGTAAAGGAAATCAGTTCAGGTTAAGATTTGGTTGAAAACATGTTTCTTCCTATTCCTTGAATTACAAATCAATGACAAGAAATCTTCAAATTTCAAAGATGTAGGTCGTTTAATCCAAAGTAGGAGTGCCAAAACTGGGTAATCTTGATGGTATTGTTTCATTCCAGTATTGTATAATAAATGAAACTTTCAAAAACAGCAATGATCAGTATTGTATTAAATTTATGTTTTATTAGTTTATTTTTTAACTTCTATTTTAGTTTCCACCAAGCACTGGTATTCCTCCAGTCCTTTTAGTCACTGGTAATTTAGCACTTCCCTTGGTATTGGTTTGCTACTTCTAGCCAGATTCACTTCACTGTTAGCACAGTGAAGCTTGAACATTGCAGTAGCTAGGGCGACATAGGCAATTCTGCCAGAACATGCCTTGATTTCTAGACATAATGTCTCGCCTCTAGGCTGTTTTTCAATGAACATGTAACCTGATATATCATCTGGGTCTCTGCCCAAAAAATTTGTGCTGACGGCATGTCACAACAGACATTTTTACCAATAAAATCCTTGGTGAGGCCAAGGAAAATTGCCTAGATGGGGTCTAGGAAATGTGTTAATCCAACTGGTTACCCAGTTCCACAGTTGCACCTGTTTCAGTACTCAAGCTGTAATGATAGGGCTAAAAGGAGGGATCTTACTGATGCTTACCTGTTGGAGTTTGAGTGTGCGTATTGAGTAATCACTGAAGGTTTCCGTATCCAATAACGTGACCTCCAGGTTACCGTAAACCTCCGAATGCCCCTCCAGCTCAGGCCAATACTGTCTGCATTTGTCCTACACAAAGATCCATAAATAACATTTTAGTATTAACTTTCTAAAAGAGGATAAATTTTTCCCCAAAATGTCTGTGTATTTTAGTTCTCATCAAAGCCTAGTGCTACAGGAATATCAACCTAAATAGTGTTTCTGAAGCATTACTTGTTGTCATCATGTTCAAGCCAGTTTTGCTTATTTTCTTCAGGATTTATAAGCAGGCAAATGCCTCTAATTTTTGTCAAAGTTTAGTTTTTTTGCAAAATTGCGATGCAAATTGTAGCAGTAAAGTTTCCTGTAAGATCAGTGGTAAAGCCGAGAACAAAACTTTTTAAATAGATTCTTAAGACCAATTTAACAAAAGTTTGACCTCAAATTTTAATCCTTTTTAGGCAAATATGCAACAGCTATACCATACAAGTGGTCCTCTTGGAAATTTTTTTTTATATTCATTTGAGCCCCCTTGGCTACAGGTCTAGGGTTCTACTGAGGGAGAATTAATGGCTCTAAGATGGCACTGCTCCTGAATTTTCAATTAGATGTGCAATCCTAAAACAATATAGTGTCAGTAACACATTGATTACTCTCTCATAATTTTAAAATTCCCTCACCTTCATTTTTTTGTTTTTTAATATCTTTGTTTCCAATTTGAGAGTGAAGAGTTGGAACAAAATGCAATCAAAAATGCAAATTCGTGCAACACATTGATTTACAACAAGGAATATCACAGAACAATCCTTTATTGGCAAGCACAAGCATGCTGGAAATGAGACCATTTTGTAACATCACTCAACCTGTTCAACTTGACAAGCCTTTAGTCTAACTCGCCATGTGATCTTTGTTACAATCATGCTGTGGGCCTGCCTAAGGTCTTCATACAGGACCATTGCAGTAACAACCGGCCAGTTGCAGGTCACTTGATCATGGTATCGGGAACGGGTTGGTGCAGCGTATCTTCCTCGCCTTTCACCACTGAGGTCTCTGGTTCGATTCCCGGCAGGCGCTCGTTCTCGGTGGCTTTAGTGAATTTGGTTAATCGATCCATACTCGTTCAACCCGCAGGTTTTTTATCTTCCGGGTACTACTGTCCGGTTTCCTCCTCCTGCTTCTAAAATCGAGCTTCTTGGCATAAATTCTGTTCTGGTATTATGGTTTCTCGATGTGATGAGCGCCTTTCATGGCAGCCCACGCGCCTTGATCCCGTTTACGTGGATATGTCGCGCGTTAAAAATACAATTATTATTCTAAATTATTTATGTTCGCAATACCAGATGTTGCCCAGGGCCTCAGGGCTACTGAATGTCCCCGGTTCAAAAGAAGGAACAATAAACAATGAACCCAAAAAATTTACAAAAATTTGAACAGTTACATGATAGGTTTAAAAAAAAAATTTGACAGTACCAGATAGTAAACAAATCAAACCAAACAACATGCTGACACACAGGCCTGTATGCAGTATTTGGGGGCACAGGACTTTGAAAAAGTGGATCTAACCCCGTAAATAATGGAGTACCTTTTTTGTACTTTTCATCACCAAAGAGTGGACTTCTTTTTCAAATTTTCTCTCAAACTTGGACCTTTTTATATACAAAAATAAGCAAAAAGTGGCCCTTCTATGGAATTCAGGGGCATGCAACTGCATCCACCACATACTGGCCTGCTGACACTAACCATACCTCACCTATAGCAAAGCTCACTGGTCGAAATCCATGAACAAGCAAGAATACTATGATTCAGACAAGAGCTAACTGCATGCATCGAGGTTGGGAAATCTTCCATTTGGAAATCCATACTATGAAAGACTTTCTCTACATCTTCTGCAGAGGGAGTGTGCAATTCAAATGAAGTTACCCTATGGACTATTCCATTTGGATATTTTACTCCCCCTATTGGGTGTAATAGATTAAGTCTCCCACAGCCTTCCACAGAGGGGGTGTGGGTTTCAAATGTAGTTACCCTATGAGCTATTCCATATGAAATCTTTACTCTTTCTGTGGAAGACTTAACCAGAGTTTACCAAAAAGGCGGTGTGTAATAGGGCTGTCTACTCAACCGGGTCACTTGCCGGTGCTAGCCTTTATCATCGTCCCTTGCTTTGCAGTATCACTCCGCAACACACAACACTCCCCGTACTTTCTAGTAAATCCGAATCTTAGTTCATCGCAGCCCTGGTTCATTGGAGGTGAAAACAAATGTGTGCTTCTACGAGGCCGTTTGCGTTTGGCACTCTTTATGACCATTTCTTTGGATTGTTTCTAGCATGCAAGTGAAACGAATAGGCATTCTAAATGTGCATGTTATTTCCTAAGTAGTGGCTACCATTACAGTTTCCTGCTATTGTTCAGGTTAAAATACGCCGCATTTTATGCCAATTTACACGGCAACCTATGGCAATCCCCACCACAAAATGGCCGCCCTCTAACTTCCCCATGACGTCAGTGTAGACAGCCCTATTCAAATGAAGTTACCCTATGAACTATTTCATTTGGAATCTTTACTCCCTTGTTGGGAGCTAGTAATAGATTAAGTCTTCCACAGAGGGGGTGTGGATTTCAAAAGTAGTTACCCTATGAACTATTCCACATGAAATCTTTACTCCCTCTGTGGAAGACAATCAGTCTTCCAAAAAGGGGTGTGTAGACTTCATTATGATGTTACCCTATGAGCTATTCCATTTGGAAATTTTACCCCTCCGTTGGGCATAATAGATCAACTCTTCCACAGTTTTCCACAGAGGGGTGTGTGGATTTCAAATGTAGTTACCCTATGATCTATTTCATTTTATCTTTACTCCCCCTGTTGGGAGTAATAGATTAAGTCTCCCCCAGCCTTCCACAGTATGGGGAGTTGTGGATTTTCCAAATGTGAAATCTCTAATCCCTCCATGGAAGACTTATCCAGAAGGCTACCAAAAAGAGGGGGTTTGATTCAAATGAAGTACCTATGAGCTTTTTCATTGAAATATTTACTCCCCAATTGGAAGTAATAGATTAAATCTTCCTGTCTTCCACAAAGGGATATGTGGATTTCAAATGTACTTATCCTATGGGCTATTCCACATGAAATCTTTACTCCCTCTGTGGAAGACTTAACCAGAGCCTACCAAAAAGGGGGTAGGTACGTAATTCAAATGATGTTACCCTATGAGCTATTCCATTTGAAATATTTTCTCCCCCTGTTGGGCGTAATAGATTAAGTTTTCCACAGAGGGGTGTGTGGATTTCAAATGTAGTTATCCTATGTGCTATTCCATTTGAACTCTTTACTCCCTCTATTGGGAGTAATAGAGTCTTCCACAGAGGGGTGTTTGGATTTCAAATGTAGTTATCCTATGTGCTATTCTATATGAAATCCTTACTCCCCATGGAAGAGTTTATTACTTAAATCTTCCATAGGGAGTAGGGACTTCACACAAAATAGCCTAGTGCTGTTTATTTCACCAAGCCATGCACAAGGCATAAGATTTTGATTACCCTGGATGAACATCTGGTTAACGGGGTTGATAAAGATATCTACTACATTTTGCCTTGTTTTCGACCATGGCTGTAATAATAAGGAAATAACACAATATTGTGGTAATGTATAAAACAGCACACAAACGCCCGTATTCCAAGAAGATGCTTAATGATCATTTAACTAAACAAATGTTTACCTTTGAAGTAGTAAGGCAAATAAGTAAGAATTCATTCATATTATGATAAAGGTTATTTTCTTCAAAGTAATATAGATTTTAGTTTGTCTATTCCAAAATGTTATATTTTCTTGTACAATATGAAAAAGTTTGATGCTAGTTCAAAAAATATCCCCTATCTACATGTACCTCACTATTTTAGAAATAAATGTTCATTTAACTAAACAGTTGTTAAACACCTTTTTGGAATACGGGCCTCAGTTATTGTGTTTAATAGCTTTTAGTGGAATATTTTTTCATAGTGTTTTTTCACAATATTTTACAATACTAAATACTTTTGTGATGCTTTGAGTTTGCAGTTTCAACCACCTAGACACACTAACATATGGTTTCAAAATATATATAGATACCAACTTGGCGATCACAAAAAGTTCAAATGCATAATGACTCATTTTCATTACCATATTCACCTCAGCATTAAAGATACCTGATAGAATTTGCCTTTGCTTTCAAACATGGCTAAAATAACAAGTTAATAATACCATACTGTGGTAACCTATAATACAGCACATAAACACTCGGTTATTGCATTTAATAGAATAGTCATTTTTTTTACAAAATGTTATACTACTAAATACTTTTGTAATGCTTTGAGTTTGTAGTTTCAACCACTTAGACACACTAACATATGGGTCAAAAAAATATTGGCGTGTGGGTGCAAGAAGGTCGTAAGTACAATAGCTGCCATTTGTTAAAAATTCACATCATACATACTATTATGCCAAGTCTTTGATCGGTGGCTCTTGAAATGGTTCTCCAGGTGTCACTTGAAGAAACAGTTCTCCAGGTGACTGTGTCGCCTGAAGAACCATTTCAAAAGCCACTGATTAAAAAAAAGATTAAATGAGAGCCACCCTAATACATGGCAAATGCATTCAAATGAGTACAAACAAGCCTAGTCTTAGGTCAATGTTTTTGAGATGGCTTCCCAAATGACCACAGGTCATTTGGGAAGCCATCTCAGAACCACTAACTTTTGTGTTATGACCTATACAGAATCTAAAGGGTTAAGTTCCCCTTAATCAATGTCACATTTTATGGAAGTCACCATCTATTCAATGACTTTACCTTTCCAGCTTCATTAGTTGTGTACCATGACGATCGTTTCCAACATTTCTTGCCAAATCATGCTCCAAAATCATTCACTGATGCTGAATTTTGGACGCTGAAATCAAAAAATCAATTCAATGAAGTTTAAAGGGGCAAGTGGTGAGTCCCAGAGCTCAATTATCTCAAATTGCCTTTTTTCAAGATGAATCCTTTTACCATCTACGCCAACTTACGCAGCCCAACACTCACCCAGTTGGATGCTATGAATGCCTTTCGTCTTTGGTGATTCTACAAGACAAAAGACATAAATATAAACTTTCACTCAGGAATGTCATAAATTTTACAAAGGAGCAGAAAAAATGGAAAGAGTTCTAATGTACCCACCGTTATAATCCCAAAGGAACAAATTCTTTTTTAATTATGGCCTTACACTTAGCATCATGGGGTCCCAGGTTTCAAACCACACTCACATGACAATTGAAAATATGCTTTTGGTATATCTCGGTCGGATTGTGTAATTAGATGTGATTCAATCTACGATTAGGGGCTGGGGGCGGAGGACCGCAACAATGAACCCATTTAGACACCTAGTCAAAATTAATGTCATCCAATTCTTGCAATTTTCTGATCTATAGCTATACTTTATTCATCACCTAATAGTCAAAAAATTATTCGGCTTTTATTTATCTGCGCGTGACAGTATTTTGTTTTACGTGTGGTGCTTCTTGCCACAAGCGTGCACCGCACGTACATCACAGCTGTTTGACCCCATGCAAAATCGTCCGTCTTTTATTTTTAGAGCAATTTAAGTAGTGGCGACACATTTTGACAAGTGATATAGTGGACTGCAAGAGCTTATTCCCTCTGCAGAAAAATCAGAAAAATCTATTGCAGGAACGTGCATATAGGCCTACAAAGGTCCATTTTTTGTACGCTATAGCACCCTCTATATGCCCATTCTCGCATAGAAAGACGTGATAAATTAGATTTTTTTAGAAAACATACTTGCCTGCAATGAAATTTCGTAAATTTACACAGATGAAGTTGGAGTGGAATATAATCTGTATTAAGTTGTTCAAAAATGTGTCACCGTTGATATTTTTGTTTTAATTCTGGTTTTGTTTAATAAATGAGAGACCTTTCAAACTGCTGTACATTATGACGCTCAAAAATAAGTATTACTAAAGGTAATACTTTATATTATACTTTTTAGTACTTTATGACTACTTTTTAGAAGACATAAAGTAACAAATAAAGTATACTTTATTCTACTTTTTTCAATAGTTGAAATAAAGTATACTTTATTCTACTGTTTCATGTACTTTATTTCTACTTTATAATTGAGCCTGCTACTTTATATATCTACTTTATTCCCCTCTCTATACTTATCTTCTTTTTTTGGACTTAAGTCACAGTTTAAAAAACAAATTTTTGATTTTTTATACTTTATTTCTCTTTTTTGGACTTAGCACATTTTTACACCAATGACTATAACTTTATTTCTACTTTTTTGGACTTAGCACATTTTTAAACAAAGTGACTATACTTTCTACTTTTTTTTGGACTAAACATGTGATCATTTTGGCGGCAAACTTTGCAGCAGTTGTAACATGTGCATGCATGCATCACTAGAGTTTGCATCTGCATTATACCATTATAAGACCAAAGTGGATTAACTTTTTTTTTACTGCATCCAGCATCACCTAGAAGTAGACATGAAATATTAGTGCAGCATAGTGAGTATTTATACTTGTGAGCTCTTGTGTATTGCTTACTTCGGTTGCTTGTGCCTTGTGGTTCCAAATTCGACAACCATGACTGCCAATTAAGTACATGAAATTAAACTGGCTGAAGAGACAACTTGAATAACAATTTGGAAATTAATTGTTATCTTTTCAGTGAAAAAAAAAATCAACTTATCAATATTATAAGTAATCCAGCTAGTTTAGAATGGATAAGACCAGTCTAAGACTTTTAGCTTGGCCTAGGCACGATAGGCTACATCACTGCCTAGGCCTACCACCATGTAGTGTCAGTGCCAGTAATGTCTTGGGCTAAACAAAGGATGGGTCAAGCCATTTTATGATCCTATATAGGATCACTGGTGACACTGATGAAAATATAGCAGCCTTAATTTACAGCAATTAGGGTTAAGGTGGGTCTACGTTTTTTTACCACGACCATCGACTGCAAC
>JAMKCH010025306.1:0-18830 GCA_023653785.1 Ophioderma brevispina
GATTAAATTTGCACTGATTTTAATAGCACGCAAAGTGGGATTAAGTAGTCATTAATTATGTTTTCAATTCAACTCTCACAAACATAGTCGTATCATCATAGATGATCTATCAAAATTGTAGAATACATCTATTGCTTTCAACATTTTAAAAGAAGAGTCACTTTGTTGATTTTTCTGCAAGCTTGGTGATATTTTGAAGCTTTTTGAGGGTAGCCTCTGGCACGGAAGAATGAAGACATTAGCCTAGGTGGTGTTCATAGTCTGTGTCTTCAGTGCATAGCCGTTGAAAACGCAGAAGCTGAGATTGTGGAATGGCCCTTTTACATGTACAAGGATGCGATGAAGACTTGTGAATGGAATCTGTGGGCTTGTAGTGGACACTGGTTTGGAGGCTACTTTTGTCTTCTTTGATAGAGGCTTGTATGTGCAGAAAAGTGACAGGTGTTTCGGAAATCTCATAGGTGAATAGTTAACTTCTACTTAGGAAATGTCACGACGATACCAACAATCGCCGTCATGAGGAGCAACGCATAATCTCCCAAATTGGAACACTCATCCCACGTACTCATTGTGGACTTTCCTTTCCTTTAAAACTTAATGCGGACGTCCCTGACTAAGTATGTGCGTATGTTCTTCCTTTACGCGCACCTTGACACCGTTTATATTTCGACACGTTACGCTGGTTTTTCTACCTACCAAAATATTAGTTACGTCTTCCTGGTGGCCAACTTTCGATTGATAGAAAGATAAAGGGTGCAGTGTAGACTTACGTACTGATGTCTTGCACCCTACAATGAACTTTTCACAAGACCTTTATAAGACATTATTACATTTAAAGGTGCATTTTGTGATTCCAGCATCTTCTGTTTTATTCGTTGTTCACTAGATATCCTTGAGAAAAGCTTATTCACAAAATTTGAGTTGATCCCGATCTTGCGGTTTTGTGTTATAAATGAGCAATTACTTGTTTCCCCCGGTCCCATAGGTAACTGTGCTGTAATTTCTGTCCGTTTACGGACAGAAAATACAAGATTGCGAATTTCTTACAGATGCGATCGAATTTGAACGCAAGATTAGGTGCACGTGAATTAACGGTTCATAAAAATCTCAACTTTTTTAAAGTCGGGGGACAAGGTTGTGGATCACGAAATGCCCTTTTAATGTAAATATATTTCCATAGTACTCTGACTAAATCCTTTTTTAATATTTTTACCGATTACTTTTTCAGTCAGGCTATCGGCTACGGAAAGTGGGTGTGTTGTTACTGATGTAATCTTGTTCATGATGTTGCATGTGCCAGATCACCACGCTCTACTCCTTGGATTAGTAACGTTATGTATCAGTACCTTTTTTTAATGAATGTACGAATGCCTTCACAGCGAATTTCTTTGTTCTTGAACTTGAAGAAGCTCTTCCTTAAGACCCCTGCTGTAGGGCCTCAGCATTAAATCGGTGACGTGTTTCCGTTAGCATTTTGAAGTATGTTGACTATGATATATTTTATCAAAATCACCTCGCGTGTTTTTTGCTCTGCAATGCTATGAATAATAATCTTCGCTTAAGCTATATTGCATCGGTCCCTGTTTGCCAATCTCAAATTTGCATCAAATGTATTGAATATGTCCTTGATTGTGAGTTTAAACAGCCTTCCACACAAAAGAAAAAGAACACAAGTTGTTAAATTGCCTATTTCCCAAACGGCCCTATAGAGAAGTATGCTGGATTTTCCTCGAGCAAGACAGACATTCCTAATCGCTACTGCATTTTCGATTATTCACTTCATGTTAGTAAGCATCTACTATGCAGAGAAAAAAATCGGGTTCCGGAAAAAATGGGATCACAATTATTCTGTAATATCCTCTTGTCCAACTCGTGCGTAGCCCAGGTAAGGGAGTCTGCCTATGTAGTGATTCCCATTTCAATTCCCACTGGAGTCACTTACTAGAATTATCCAGTACCCAAAGCCTCCAATTCTGGAATTTAACAAGTATAAAACTATATATATGCATGTTTGCATTGGCTGTCTGGTTATAGCACTTGCCAGTTGTCAGGTTGCTTGGTTTATTTTTGGTGTGGTTATGTTGTAGTTTTGCCGTTTGTCTGGTAAGTGATGTTTATTCCTGGTTTCCCCTAATGTTGGTTAAGATTTCTGTTTGGATATATACTTACAATAAGCCAGGTTCCCACTCTTCATATGGTCATTCGGAAATTAGTCAATGAACCATGAAAGCTTCCAGTTCCCATTACGTATGTTGTTTCTTGTTGCATTTGGTATTTGTTAAACTGCTGCTTCAATTGCATTGTGTTCTGTCTTATGAAATTCTTTAAACCGCTGTGAAACTGTTAAGCAATTTCATTGGCCGATGCCCGGTTCAATTCGTTTAATTGACCCAGGTAGTACGCGCTGCGTATTGATTTATTTTTTAGGTTGAAGCGCTTGCGCCATACTGCGTTTTGCTAGCGTTCGCACGCCGCCTGCCACGTTGCGTCTCGTTGCGAATGATTCGTTGCGTTCAACGGGTTGTTCGATTGTTGTCACTGGTGGTGGCAGTCTTTCTTGTTTTATTAAGCCGTAAGCATCGCGAAATTGCGTTAAAGAACACCATTATTTTTTCCGTTGGAAGACCGGCTCCGCTCGTTCTTCACTGAAATAATGGTGTCGCCTTGGGTTCAATTCTTTGTAAAGAGAGTACCGGTCCCAAAATCATACCTTATTCCTAAATTACGGCTGTGGTATAATTAGCTCAATTTTCAAATTACCATAAAATGTGATCATATACTCCACCACTCTCCAGTAGCTTCCAGTGACGGATCAGCTCTGTGGCTTTTGGTCTATATTTGTGTCATAATGTGTACATATTACTGAACAAGTAATCCGTTTTACTCGAGTTTCGACGGGTTTTGTGCACTGAAACTAATATTTAGTACAGAACATTAAAAAAATATGGTTGTGACCTCACATAATTGCAACAAAACGATTTTTGGTGTTTTTAAAAACTTAGAAATGATACAGAATACATATCAAAAGTCTAGAGTTATAGGTAGCGGAAAACTGTATTTGCAAGGGGGCATTTTTTGTACAGGGGGAAATTATAAAGTAGGTATAATTGTACTGAAATCTATACCAACATTTTTGGCCATTCCTAAGGATTAAAAAAGTATTGTTTGCCCTATCTTTATGGACAATAAAGTTAGTTCATCCTGGGGTAACTTTCAGAATGCCCGAACTTTTCAAAATGGTCCTCAATTCTTCATATAGTCCCAACCAAAGGACAGGGAATATAATACTTTGTCTCAATTTCACCATTTGTTCATTAATTAGAGAATAATGTACAATGTTCTATATTCCTATGGGTTCATTATGCTTACCACTAATTTCACACTAAAATGACAAATCAGGGCAAATAGGCATTTTATATTCTAGGATATGACCATACAAACAATTTGACTAGTTTCGTCAAAGTCGGAGCACGCTGAATGGATTACCCCAGGATGACCTTGAACCGTTTTGAGACTATAATCCTAAAAATAATGTCCGCAGATATAGGCCCTATACTTTTTTAATCCTCATGACGCGATAAATAACTTGTCTGGTTAAAACTCCGTACTTTGACCCCTGTAAAAAAATTTCCCCCCTATTTTTTTACATTTCCCCAATGTTGTTTTTCTAGACTTTTTGACCATTCATTCTGTGACCATTTAGAAGGATGATAACACAAAAAAATCGTTTCTGTGCAATTTTTTTAGGCCACAATTTTTTTCTTGTACTATATGCAAAAAATGTTTCCAGTAGCCGCGCCGTTTTTTAACTTATGGCTCACAGAAGAAAAGTTCAAAAATATAAGTGATTCCAAATTGATATTTTTGATTTATACAGTAATACTATGTAGGCAAACGGTTTTTGGACTTTCATTGGACCAATTTGAGTCCCTTCTGGGAACATCCTTTTCATTAAAAAAATAATAAAAAATTAAAAAAAATCATTTCACTTTAGGATTTTGGACTACCTACTGGAAACAACTTTCTTTTTGAAATGCTATTCAAGTATACCAGGTTTCAGAATTGACTTAGTGTTTTAGTGCAAAAGTGTGAAAAAATAATTTGGCCGATTTTTTTCCGTAAATCGCACTTTTCGGTTGACAGAAATTTTTTCACCTACCAACTTGATACTTACAGAGTCTACAATATACATATATATGACCTTTTACAACGTAATATATCAGATAAAGGTAATAACTTATGGATTCAATATTTGTTTTTATAGATTAACATAGTTCAACCAGACCCATTACATTTGACATTGTCCGTTACAAACGACATCAAATTTAGCACTTTCGAACAAAAATTTTGCGTTGTACAATCCCATCTCTAGAAAGGAAGGATCGACAGTGATGATTTATACCGTCAGTATATGCCAGAATTTAATGATCTTCAAATTGATAACCTAACTTGGTTCATTCGTATAGTAATTCCCCAATTACAAAATGTTTTCCCCTACCCCTTGATTTGTCCAGTGCGTGAAAAAAAATACATTGGTTCATTGTAATTGAAAGTCCTAGAAAACTGAAAAGCTATGACTTGAAAAGTAAATCAATTATGCCAAAACAAGTCCCTACTTAGTTATCGTATTACCTTGTTTCACCCTATCTAAAATTTGAGATTTTTTTTCATTTGCGGACTCCAATTTTACCTAAAATTAAAAAAAAAAAAAAAAAAAAAACCGAAAAAGGTGACATTGTTGAAAAGTTAAGCGATTATGCCCAAACATATTCCCACAAGAACAAGTATTAAATTTTGTCAAACTTCAAAAATTTGAGTATTTTTTTTTCAAAGCAAGATGCAAATTAATTCATCAAAACTGACCATGGTTTGTCAAGGGGACTCGGCATTCGCGCAATCCCCAACATGCGATATCTTGAAACGCAATGCAACATTTGGCATTTTTGACTTCAGATTTGATTCTAACACAAATTTGAACCAAGAAAACATGTTTTGTTTCATGTTAAAGCACCGTCGCATTTTCCAACTTTGCATAAAACTATGTCGGATCTAAACCATAAGATGTTTATTTCTGAGATAACCTCAGCGATCGGGAATCAAGTTCTGATCTTCTTAACTGGTCCACTTTTGTTTCCACTTATTGTGAATTGAAAGATAACAATACCATTGTAATTTTCTCATTTGACCACATCCAACCTATACACTATAAAATATTACTCAGTTTAGTACAACTACACACCCTTGTCTGTTGAGTAAAAGCTTAAAGTTGAGAAACCTTAGTCATTGTTGGGTAACCCCTAGTCATTGTTGGGTAAACAATACTCAGCTTGTGTAAGGTTAGTCACCTTTGACTAAATTTTCTCACATAAGGGTTAGGACCTTTTTACTCAACATTTTTTGGAGTGGTAGGTGACAATTTGAGTGTATAAATCGTGGTCATTTCAACGCCTTTTATGGCCTTTATTAGTACCGGCAGCAGTGCTAACTCTATCACACAGATTGTAGCCAAATATACGCACGCGTGAGCACATTTTATTTAAATCGCCCGCCAAACTCAAATCTTGAAGTTAAACATTGACTGTATTGGATGATATCCAGATCAGCCGAGGGTTCAATCAACAAAAGATACCGTAATCTAACCCTGTACGCTGAAACAAGAATAAAAGTAAACCATAAAATTTTTTATTTTGTTGGGGGTTTTGCATTTTTTAATTTTTATCATAATTCAACTTCTAAAAGTCTAGAAAATCAACAACGGGGATATGTAAAAATGCGAGGTTAATTTGGTACAGGGGTCAAAGTAAAAGAGTGTGATTGTTGTGAAACATCCAACTTATTACCAATCGGTCATTGGATTCAAAAAGGTTAGTTTGTCCATCATCAGTCTTATTTCCGATTTAGTTTAAAGTTTTTCAAGGTCTCCTGGGGTAATCCTTTCAGAGTACTGATTTTGACGAAACTAGTCCTCAATTGTTTGTCAGTCATTCCTAGAACATAAATGCATATTTTGCCCTGCTTTCTTTTAGTATGTTAATTAGATGGTAAGCATTCATGATATGTAGACATTTTCACAATTTGATCTCTATTACATACCAATGTGAAAGATTGCAAGTTAATTTTCCTGGACCTTTATGACTTTTGAATGACTTTGTTGACCAATTTTGAAAGAATCAGCGCATTCGAAAACTTCAAACCAGGATACATTGAACCGTTATTGCCCTAACTATCCCATAGCCCACAGATAGGGCAACTATACCTTTTTTTAATCCTTATGACATGGCAAATGTTGATATGATTTTTAGGACAATTATATATAAGTTATATTTCCCCCTGTACAACCCTTTCCCCCGTGCAAATACTGTTTTCTCCGCTTTTTGCCTTCTTAGACTTTTGATATGTTAATTCTCTCATCATTTCGAAGTATAGCAACGTGTCCCATAATGCATTTTGTTCCTCTTTTTCTGTTGTTTTGCTCCATATGTTTTTCCTTGTTGGTCTTCATGCATGTGGACGGCTGACATCGTTTGGATTTTGGTTTGTGTTTGGGGACTGGAAAACCTCCTTTTTTTTGTCCTTAGCTGTTTTCTTTTTTGGTGTTCTCTCACATTCGATGCACATTTTCTGCATCTAATTTTTTTTTTAAATCTCTATTCGGGTTTTAAAGCTTTTGTTAATACTATTGTGGTACTCCCTTAAGTTGAAATCGCCTCGAGACCACTGCCTGTTCCATAATACATACATACATCAAATTCTTTAAGCGCAATATCCAGAAAAAAATTTCATGATCACGGCGCTGTACGCAAAAAGGACAAGTCTACACAAAAGGCAAATACAACCAACATAATCTGTACATATGTGATTTCAAGAGCTTCTTAAAAATGGTGATTAGCTTGCATTTCTTATATGCTGTGGTAGGCATTCCATAACATGGGGCCTGCAACTGAAAGCCTTTTTCACCACGACTTTTCTGGACTTCGGTACCTCAAGACGAGTCGTATCAGTGGCAGATCTCGTAACAGGGGCAGCTGGAGGAACTGTTCGTATGAGAGTCGGTGAGGTACTGTGGACCGGAGTTGTTTAAGCATTTGTACCCGTGGAGGCATATCTGAAGTAATGCTTTTTTTAATGGAGAGCCTTGAAGTTTGTTCAGAGGCAGTGGACTATCGAGTCTGGAGGCCGAGAAAATAGTTTCGCAGCACGATTTTGGAAGAGACTAGTCGTCAGATCTTGTGAGTTGGCACCATATAGCACTGCATTTCCATAGTCCACGCGAGAGAGGAGTAGTGTACGAACGACGAGGTGACGTTTTTCTTGATCCAAGCACCGACATATACGGCGGATATTGCGTAGTGAAAGTTACCAGCAGATATGATACGGTTTATTTGTTTGGGGTCATGAGAGATTGATAGTCCAAAATTATCCCCAATTCCGGATGTTAGATGTATTTTCGTACTAATTCACCAACTTTCACTGTAATTTTGGAAGTTTCTTAGGCTTTGGTATGTTCCTGCAACAAAAATTCTGTTCTCATTAGTCAGGTTTCAGTTTGTTATTGCTCATCCACTTCTAATGTCAGAGATGCACAACTTCTAACTCTGTAACGCTCTCTCAGCTGCACCTGGCACCTTTGGGTTGAAGGAAACTAACTGACTATCATCAGCATAAAATGGCAACTGATGTTATGGCTACGAATTATTCTACCATTGGCTGTGTGTCATACAATTTGATCGGTCCTATACTGAACCTGTGGAACACCGTACAAGGTTAGGAAAGATTTTGAAAGCATTATCAAACGACACAACTACAACGAGAACTTAAATAACTCTTAAACCAGTTTAACACTGAACCCGAGACACCAATCTCACTATCAAACGCTCAAGTAGGAATATCATGATCGACAGTATCGAATGCTCGACAGATCAAGCAGCCACAATGAACCACTCCTCGTCTGTCCACAGATTCAGTACATCGTCTAACTTTGAGGAGAGTCAGGTTCAGTACTGCAGTTGGACTTGTAGCAGAGTTGGTAAGTTCACCCGGTTTATTATTATATGTGGATTACTAAGTTGCATTTACAAGGGGCGCTATAAGGGCGCTATATAAGGGTTTAAGGGGGCGCTATATCAAATTTTTGCTGTTATTATTATTTTATTATAACAACACCAAAATTGTTTCTGTTGGAACTTATTTTTGAAGTCACACCCTTAGTTTATTTAATTTCCTTGTACTACAAATATAAATATAGTTATTACCATTTCAAAAACTGGGAAGATGTTCGACAAACGAC
The DNA here is from genome assembly GCA_023653785.1 of Ophioderma brevispina. Classification (NCBI taxonomy): domain Eukaryota; kingdom Metazoa; phylum Echinodermata; class Ophiuroidea; order Amphilepidida; family Ophiodermatidae; genus Ophioderma; species Ophioderma brevispina. Next base: position 8,288 of record JAMKCH010025306.1, read on the forward strand.
GATTCGACGAACGAACTGAAGCATATACGATGAACCCACTCAGCAATGGACAATAAATACTAATCAAAATTCATACTCCTTGCTAACATAAAGGGAAATAAAACCAACATCATACCTTAAAACAGGAATGAAAATCATACACACCATTTATTCATACTGTAAATTTTGGTGTTTAAATACGTTCCTGTTGGCCGAAGCAATGAACGCATAAGTTCATCTCCTTCAGCCATTTACAGCGCTCTCTACTTGACCACCATAAATATGATGTAACATAGGAGGAGGCCCGCGTTTCCAACCTGCAGCTGTCTTTGAATGAAAATGGAAGTGCAACCGCTGTCATATCTCATTACGTAATACCGCTTCAATACACAGATTAGGGCTATGGAAAATGTAATCTCTGTTCTTTAGCTATGCATCTCGGTCATTTATTGAGATTTTGTTTTGCTTGCCATTTCTTACTTAAATTGAACTCGGCATAGACGATAGTCCACTAATAGAGAGGAGCAGAATGTCATCGGGTCCTTATTTAGGAGTTTGTTCATATGCCCGACTACATCTAAGGTTTGACACCTTTATAGTTGTATGGGACCCCTCTAATCATGCAAGGTATTAGTGGGTCAAATGTGGGTGTCAACTTTTTCAATGGGCCAATTTAAGTTTACACAGGTGTCCAAACTTTTAAATTAGTCCATCATGTTGAAATGGTATCCATATTGCCCTTCTCGTCAACAAGGATTCAAAATGTCATAGTTTTGTACCATCTATGACCATTGGTTTTAGAGTTTTGGGTATGAAAAATGGCTAAAAGTGCAAAAAAGGTCAAATTCAATTTGTACAGGCGGTCAACATTTGAAAGTAGTTACTCTGATGACATTTTAAATGCTTGCCAAATTATGCTGTTCATGAGGAATGAGAGGGACTCCCAACAAAGTATAGTTTGATTATGTTAAATGTTTACTTACCGATGATAAAGGTCAAAGAAGGTCAATGCCCATTGGAGTCTGTGCCCCATGACCTATTTGGTCACATAGCATGATAACTATGCATTTCAGATGCTACAAAACTATTCCTTATTTTGACACATTGAGCTAGATGAACAATTATGTTCATTTTTTACCATAATGGAGCAATTCTGATTTTGACCCCTTGTTACAAATGGAAAATTGACCCTTTTTTGGCAACTTTTTTAGACCATTTTTCATTTTTACCCAAAACTCTAAAACCAATGATCATAATGGTACAAACTATACATTGTTGGAATCCTTATGACTGACGGACAATATGGCATACATTTAAAATAATGGAGTAATTAAAAGTTGACCCTGTGTAACTAAATTGGCCCCTATTTAAAGTGACACCATCAATTTTTGACACACAACAACTTGCATTGATTGTAGGTGGGTCCATACTAAAACTACCAAGGTGTCAAGCTGGATGTAGTGGGACATGAACGATGATGTTGACCCAAGTCATTCTCCCGCTCTATAATAAATGTGGAACGCAAACTTTATTTCAGAGTTTTGGAACCAACCCGCAAACCGCCACAGCTTAAAGGCTGGATCAGAGATTTCGAAATTAATTTTTTGGTGTGTAATTGAAATATAATCTAGAACTATTAAGATAGTTACCCAAATGCTTAATTCCAAAGTTAGAGATTGAATCGGATTTTTCGTTTTCATGCAGTAAACATTTATGCACCGTATAACGTGCATAGGATACCGTGTATAACAAACTTTTCGGATCCGGAATTTTATAACAAAGTTGTGCTTTTCTATATGAAAGACTTGATTTGAGCTAGTTATTTCACACAGTGGTTAGTATATGGACAAGCATTATGTATATGCAAAAAAACACGATTCGTTTGAAAAATGAGTGCGCCCTCATCGGGAAATCTCTGAGACAGCCTTTAATAGGAAACGCATGGAATCGCGAAGGAACACAAAAGAAATATTTTTGTCATGTAGACAGCAAAGGAAGAATCTGTTTTACATTTAATTTGATAAGAGAAACCCATATTGTGACTCTTTCGGGTGGATCGCTGTTATAGTGTCTTTATAAATTCCCGTCAATTCTCTAGAGTCTACAAAATACTTTACTCATAACGCACTCATTGAACTTACGCTACACAATGCTCAAACCAGCGTTTTAGGTCACGAGCTTGGTTTTTTTGATAAATATTTTGAATTGGCTTAATTCAACTTGTGCTATTTTTTTTTTGCTAATTGCTAATTAGGTTGCTTAATGCTCTGATTTAATCGAGTCATCAGATAATTCAAGTGTTAAGAAGGTTGTATTATAATAGTGTAATGATAACACGAGTACCACTATTAGATTCTTCGCGGAATCTAATCAAACAGAGAGAAATTATAAGTAGTATTAACAGGTTTGTTTGCTTGGCTTTTGTTCCTTTTAACATCGTCACTAAAGGTTTACTCTTCAAAGCGGCCAATTACGTTACATAATTTACAAGGGCAAAATGTATTTATGCCTTTGAAGCCTGTACATATAGTTAGAGCGAGTCTCACAAAAAGTTCTCCTCATGGACGCTAGAAATAACCTAAATCAAGTATCGTTCTCAATTTGTTGTCCAAATATGGACAGCCCACAAAGGCTGACTCGGATTTCCCTAAGAGGGCGCAGTCAATTTTCAAACAAATCGGGGTTTTTTGTTTATATACATAATGCTTGTCCCTTATACTAATCATGTGTGAAATAACTAAGCTCAATCAAAGTCTTTCATATAGAAAAATCACAACTTTGTTACAAAATTCCGGTCCGGAATTTTACTTATACACAGTATCCTATAGAGCACTGTTGTACTGTGGGCAAATGTTTTACTGATAAAAAACGACAATTCGGAATAAGCATTTTTGGTGACTATTTTATTTTTGTGAATTTGAGATGACTATTTGTAATTCTACACAAAAACTATATTTCGAAATCTTCTGATCTCCCTTTTAAGTTTGTACCTCTTGGGCAAATTATTCACGAGTTTGCTGAAACCGATACAGCTAACACGAACACCAGTCTATTGAAAATCTTCGTCCGGGAGAGTGGATGTTGATAGACAGGCTCTCGAAAGTATTTGGCAACATGTTTTTAAAATGTCGATAGGAATCATTTTAGTAAATTGGTTATCTCATGGATCTTTTAAAAATTTGACCTTAACTTGCAATATGATTTTTAAAACATTTAAACTCAGGCCGGGATTGCCCCTTTAATGACATTAATTACCAATGCCGGATCATAACCTTGATGAAGAGTCCGAAGCTTCTTCATATCATTGGTCACGTACCAATGCCACACAATCTGTAGACGTTGTTAAACAACCTTTTTGACTCCTGTGACCATTTAACGTGACCTTTGACCCGAAACACCTCGGGTCCACATATTGCGGTCGTCGTCATTATGTTTGTGTCCTGGTCAAACATTGATGACGTCGGCAGAACGAGCATAATTGAAATTTGAACCAAGTTGACAGGAAGAAACCTTACAGAAACAAAGCCAGTGCAGAAGCCCATCAAAATTCAGATGGGCTCATCAATATTCTGTCTATTTTGCAAAGGGTAATACCCGGGGGGTAATAGACGATCATTTCCGCTAAAGTATATCCATTTTGGTATCGATATTAGTTTCAGGTTGTGGACGAAAGCTTCGAAAACATGGTGCATTAATGTCACGGTAGCTAGAGGACAGGTGTCTTGAATCAGCAAGTTACAAACTGATCTTTCTCAGCATCCTGAGATATCCTTTGCGTTCGTAGGACAATGTTGCACCATTTTTACTATCGACCGAAACCGGAAGAAGCTTGCATGTAGGTAAGTAATCCAATATGTATTGTGAAACTTTTCTTTGACGTTTATCATGTACACCGACAAAGTTGCCTAAAGTATAAATTTCACAGTATAAAAATTATCGAATTTGTGTTTGATAGTAGGCGAAAACCTTACACGCTCAAAAATGTCGATGCTAATAGTGAGATTGTTTTCATTTTGAACGTAAACGACCTTAAAGGTGCAACGAGAGATTTCACATATCAGGTGTCCCTAAAAAATCTAAAGTACTGATTTTTGCTCTGATGTAAAGCTTTCCATAAAAAATATCCCAATCTAAAAGAATTGCTGAGAAATGTTTCTTTGGTACAAAAATTATGAAATTTCTAATTTTGTATAGGAGGAAATACGAAACTCAGCGTATGTTTTATATTGAAATATAAGCAAAACAAAATAACCCTTTTTCTCTCTTTTAAGACATTTCTGTAGCCAAATACAAGGTAAGAAATCTATTAGTGTGTAATCTATATGAAATTACTATTATGACATAATATTTGGGTGCCTCAAAATCTCTCGTTGCACCTTTAAGCCTTACTGCACACGTTGTTGTAAACCGCCGCAAATCTTGAATGTACCTACTCTAATAATGCTAATATTTCCTTAATATTGCGTATTTTATAGCCATTTCTCAAGATATATAGACCAGTATGAATGCATTTTTAAGGAAAATCTGTGAACAAAATATTGAAACTGGTATGCTAAATATATTGAACTAATTCTAATATACCTGTACAATATGTTGTCATATTGATGAAATATAGGTGTGAATACTTTCCAACATCTTGCCAATTTTGGAATCTCACACATTAAAATGTTCGATAGAATATGTTTTTAAACATGCTTTTTCTAGCCAACTCAACCTACTTCCTCATGAGAGCAAATTCCGAATCAATCGATAGCCAGCTGCAGTGGGGGACGTATTCATAATGCCCAACTGAAGAACTGTATGCCACGTTGAGCAAAATAGATCGTGCAAGTATCAAACTCAATATCCGGGTATTTCTTAAAATTATGTAACTTCGCTTTAAACGTTCAAGCTTCCGAGCCGCATAAAATATAGTAATGCCGTTTGCCTATGATGAACGCAAAACAATAACAAAGCTAGTTCTTGAAGATATGATCTTTTTGTAGATATTTACACCGAATTTACATATCACTACAAATCGAAAATAGTTAAGTATTCAAAGGCAATTTCAACAAAATTTACTCTTAGGAAACTTATAGAAATGATGTTATACATTTTAATTTTTAATTATTGTGTTTTTCATTTTAATAATTTATTTGTACGAAGAGAGTAGTATTCGTCTGAACGCAGCTAAGTTTGCGCGGGACGTCTCATTTTTCGTCCATTATGTGTATGACGATAAGTCGACACTCGCGATTGGACCTTCAAATTGGGTTAAAGGAAAGTAACCGATACTGACAACAAACTAAGAACATTGAAATCGCTCATTATTTCTACAACTTCCTGCTATAATCTGTAAATTTAATATACATGTACATCAATGGGTTACAAACTACAAAATTGTTTCTCCATAGAAATTAATCAGGCAAAGTGTTCTCTCATATACGAGTTCGTCACTCAAACTACACTATTAACAAGTACTTACATTGATGTCATTAATTTTTCAAATCAAATTGTCATCAACACGCAGCCAGTGGCAGCATAGTTACAACAGTGCGAGTCCCCACAACCCCCGCACTTGAACACCACAATGTCTCAATCAATCAGATCGTGGGCAAATGAAAAATAGTATTTATTATGTTAGTAATTTGTTGGTCTCCTGTAAAATGGAAATGCCGTCAGATAGAAGATTTTATCACTTGATCCTATTTAGGAGGTTATGAAAATGCAAAAAAAAAAAAAAAAAAAAAAAACTTGACAAATATTCTGAAGTCGAAAATATGTTTAATATCAATATTTTTCCACTCAAAATCCGTTGAGTTGAAGAATCAACTCCAGTGTAAGTATTTTTTTTTGTATGATTAACGGTACAAACGGGATCCATTTTGAACGAGGCTCGCTTGACCCCATGTTCAATCGCAGGGTCACCACTATTTATAGATGCGGACGGGGCTGCGGACCATGTACGAGGTAGCCTATGCACCACCGGAATATAATTCGTTGACCTGCATGTAGCAATCCTCTCATGTCCGGTCTTTAAAAAAGATTTGATGATAGTTTTGCAGCACAATTATGCACCACCGACTAAAGCAATGCAATATAGACCGGCCGCTTCTCCGTACGGAAATCTCCACTGGCCACTCACTGATCTATTTATAAACGCGTACAGTGACTTCACTGTTCAGGCTCGTCCAATGATTCGTTCGGCAGTTTTGCGCTATGAATGAAGCTTGGCCGCCACCGCCTGCAACAGTGCGAGTCCCCACAACCCCCGTACTTGAACACCACAATGTCTCAATCAATCAGATCGTGGGCAAATGAAAAATAGTATGATTTATTATGTTAGTAATTTGTTGGTCTCCTGTAAAATGGAAATGCCGTCAGATAGAAGATTTTATCACTTGATCCTATTTAGGAGGTTATGAAAATGCACATACCTTCTTTCCCACAGGTATGTTCCATTGATTTTAAAGACGATTTTTAATGAGCCCTAAATAAGATGACTATACATAATTTCTGTGTTACCAGACAATTTTCCACATGTAATGAGTGTAAAGGGAGTAATCAAGACTTCGCCATAACTAAATAACCAGCACTAAATGGCGGGGATTATTTTTATTTTTGTTTGTTTGTTTGATGATGTGCGCAACAAACGCAAGCGGTACACAAACCACTTACGCCCGTTGCGCAATATTGCGCCTACGCTATTCTGTGGTAGTTTGTAAAGTATAGAAGCCCGCCTTTTTGATATTGATCGATATACTAGTGTGGCATGGTATGTCCAGGAAACAGCTTCCGTAGGATTTTTGTGCTAAATTGATTTTGTGGCTGTTTTAAATTCAAGAGGAACCAGACTGTCAGAAAATGATGGTTACAAATATGCAGACCACCCCCTTCCTCTAGGGGTGAAATTGTTGTTACAGGGCCAAATTTGAAATCGAGTTTATTGTATTTTAATGTCAAGAACGGGTTTACTCCCATTAAAAAGTTAAAGGCACTATCAGTGTATGATTTGCTAATCAGAAAATCGAAAAAAATCGCAACAAAATAAGATTTTTGCACGTTTGTAACAAGTATAGGTATCCTAACATACCCTGCAAATGATAAGGCCAAAAGCAACCTCATAAGGACAAAATCGGATATTTCAGTCATTACTGTCCGTACGGGCACATGTTACAAAACGTAATTGAATGGAGATTCTAATCTTTGAACACTGCTGTTTTCTTCTTTTTCTGTCAATTTTTCAGTTGGAAAAGATAATTTATGACAATTCTACAGACTTGACTTTTCCTGCAAAATTCAAATATTTTGACGCTTTCGGGTGGATCACTGATTGTCTTTAATGCAGTAAAGCCCATTAAGGTTCAAGTTCATCTTGCGGTAAAATTGACCCGATGCTCAAATTTTGTTGAAACTGGTGATGCGTTGTTCGTATTGTCTCATAGGATCCAAAAATTGACACCACTTTCAACCAAATTTGAGCATTTGCCCCAGGATGACCTTGAACCTGTGTAACTATCGTTCAGAACCCAGAAACACTATACCTTCTTTTAAATCCTCTCACATACAATACTGACGGTATATATTAACACAATTAACATTGATAGTTATGACACAATATTGTTGTGATTCTGAGTGGCCAATTATGTATTCCTAATTTAGGTATTATTTGTACACTGTTATATATTATTCCATTAATTAGTTCACAATTTTTATTTTAAAATTTATGCTCAATCAAGGAGTTGGTACAGTAAAGTGAAAATGATTTAATTTGAATCTATTATACGGTGTTGCAAAGGACTATTTTGTGTTTGTTGTTGCAAAGAACTCTTTGACATGTGTTCGGAGGGAATCAGTGATAGCGTTCTTTGCGATTTGTTTATACAAAAGCGCGGCAAATAACCTCGTATTTATAAATGCCACCGTTCATATTATTGACAACACTTCCTATACTTAAATATATTATCAGTGATCCACCCAAAAGGAGTCAAAATGTTTGAAATCTCCAGGAACAGCTTAAAAGTGAAGAATTAAGTCTGTAGAATCCTCATAAGTTATTTTTCCCAGCGGACAAAAAATACACAAAAGGGGAAAAAAGCAGTGTCCAAAGAATCTCCATAGAATTACGTGTTGTAGTAAGTGTCCGTACGGACAGTATATGACTAAATATCGATTTTGTCCTTATTAGGTTGCTTTTGAGGTGTGTTAGGATACCTAAACTTGTTACAAACATGCAAAAATCTGATTTTTGATGATTTCTGTCGATTTTCTGGTTGAGCAAATCACTGATAGTGCGTTTAAGTAGTTTGAAGTTACCCCGTGTAGCCATTATGTGTAGAGGTTTATTCTCTGTGTGTTTTTTAGCTGCAGAAGCACGTGTGGTCCAGTGGAAAAGCGCAGGACTCGTGACCATTAGACCCTTAAAATCGTGAGTTCGAGCCACTGTGGTCAACGTATTTGTGTCCCTGGGCAAGATACTTAATCTCAATTACCTCGTCGACCTAAGCGATATCTGGGGAGCTGTAATGGCGAATATTACAATCTAAGTGTTGATAGGCTTGTGCGCTTGTAAGGCATGTCTTTGAGCAGCCACCTAGATGAAGCGAAATGATTGTGACGATTTCCTGAAGGCGGTGTAATAATAATTGGCAACAGCGCTTTGAGCCTGTTTATTGGGATTAAGCGCAATATAAAAACTAAGCAGCTCTAACCATTGATCATGTTTTCTCCGTTATTCCACGTTAGCCTCGTTCAAGGCTCTCTACCAACTTCATCATTGGTTTCACACGTCCTGATACAGAATCCATGTCACAGATCGTATTAGGCGAAACTCACTGCGAGGGGTATATATCCCCCTCCCTAAACAAGAAATTAGCAATCCATGTCAAAAATTTCATATTGTCAAGCCCTATTTGATGGCTCAAATCACCTTGCCTTGTTTCCATGCTTGCAGCCTTCCATAGCAAGTTCAATAAATTCCACACTCGCCCTGAGTAGCATAGCAACTGCACCTGACCACATTAGGTATTTGTGGTTTTAATACCCGACTAGCAGGCTCCTAAGATCCATTGGCACAATAGACCACCACAGGAGTATACCATTTGTTTATTAAATCTATCTCTAGACATGGTAGCCCTTAATCTAAAGCACCGATTCAAACCTGCAAACACAGTTGTCAAAATAATGGAGAATATGTCCAGTAAAAAATTAGTAAGCAAGTTTGTCGTTTCTTAGCAGACAGCCGTGAACAAGGGCATTTATCGTTCCGTTCGTTACAAATGCTCTCAGACAAACTCGGATGTAACGCCAATCCCCCAAATATCAACACTCACTTGAAGTCCTTATTCATATTTTCTCCCTTCTGCTTTTCACATCTTATATTGATTTCACACAGCATTTTTTTGTCTTTCCCCAAGCTGAGCTTGGTCAGAACAAGACTAAGAAATAACTTTTTTTTGTATGTAGCATGTACACTCTAAATTTTTCAACCTGTATGTGACCATTTGTTTCTCTAATGATACTAGTAGCCAAAGGACACCTTTAATAGAACTGTCTACAACAGTGCCTTTGCCATTATATATCTCATAAAATGGTAAAATAAATGGCCCTACGGAAAAAACGCTTGTAAATTGTTCGCAGGCTATTTTCCAGCTTTAATAAATAAAAATAATCGTTTTTGTATTTGTATTGTCAACAAGTTGTGTTATCCCCTAAAATACAAGCACATTCACACCCCCCCCACCACCCCCCCCCCCCCGCATACCCAATATTTTTTGTATCTTGTATAGACTGAAAAGCATTTGCCTTAAAGCTGACTTGGATTTGAAATATGTTTTGTTTGTTGTAGTATTAAAAATGTCCATCTATCTCGAACTAAAAATAGTCATTCTTAAATGCTTAATTCCAAAGTTAGAACTGACTCTATTCTTTTTTTCTTGCTACAAATCAAATGCTACAGTCACCAACATGGTCAATATAAAAGCACTGACTCAAGGCCCATATGAGGTGTACACAGATTGAGGTCAAAGGTTATGTGGGTGGATTAAAGGGACATTCTATCATTTTCGCCACAGTTTAGATCAATTCGGTTTTTACCACAAATCAAATGCTACGATCGCTAAACTTGCACAGGTTCATATGTGGTGTACTCCGACTGGGGTCAAAGGTCATGTGGTATTCTTTAAAAATCTATCATTTCGTTTTTCTGCCACAAAACTTGGTCAGTATAAGCACTGAGCCAAGGCCCATGAGGTGCAGACAGACTGGGGTCGAAGGTTATGCAGATGATTAAAGGGCCATTCTGTCATCCCCAAATCCCGAAGTGGTACATGTGCAAATGTTAAAAATGATCTGATCGCGAAGAGGGGCAAGACACCACTGTGGGCAGTCCACCCTTTTTAAAGGGTGCCGGTTGGAAATTCTGAATATCGGTTAAAGGGTGGGGGCTGACAAATTTTCAGTATAAAGGGTGCCTTGGTAAAAAGGGTGGGGGTCAAATATAAAGGGTGGGGGTCAAACCCCACTGCCTATTATGGTTCATTACGTGTACCTCCTGTGCTAATTTGGATATGGCCAACAAAAAATA
>JAMKCH010025307.1:0-42768 GCA_023653785.1 Ophioderma brevispina
CCTGTCACGAAAGGAGACAAAGCTTTTTAAGCAATATTAGCACATTTTTTTGAAGAGCGCTCCACAATTTTCAAAAAAATTGAGGAGTTTTACACGGTGCATTGGAAATGGCTAGTAAACTATAAATGTGAATGGTTAAGCTCCGAAACTGTATGTGGTGGTCACAACGAAGGGAAATTTTGTTTATTATTATCGGAATCCCGATGTAATAAATTCAACGGCTGTGGAAACGGCCTTCCAATGTGAAATAGCTAGGACAATAGCGCCATGTACGTGTCTTCGCTCATCCATAGTGTTTTATTGGTTTAGGACAGTCAAGTAGAGGTTATCTTCTCGATTTGGCACTATTTCATCCTGGACGGGAATAACGTAGATTTCAGCTCTGCCGTTAAGTCAATATGGGATCCAATTCTACTTATAAAATCGCTTATTTATGATAAATACGCATTCTTGATTCTCGGTTCGAGTAATAGTTTTCTAGACATCACCAACGTAACTGTGCCCAAAATATCAACTCTTTTGAAAATTGGGGGCGCTCTTCAAAAAATGTGCTAAAGGTATTGCTTTAAATGAATGCAATAAAATACACACTTATGGCAATCAGGTATCTCCATTCAGCCAAGCTGAAGTCTTTTAAAGCGTGTGTAGATGGTATCCTATATGGAGAGTACAAACCACACCCTGGCTTGGACATTCCAAAGCAGTAGTGTGCCCATCTCCAAAGGATTTAGTTTTTAAATCCGCCGATTGGGTGGACTATAGTCCTTATAGAAATTGATGTCCTGACAGAGCAGAGGTGGAATGTCGTTCATTCGGATACGTGTCCATGTCCCAAACATGGACTGCAAGTACTTAAGAATCGAATCCAATTCAAAGTCTTGAGGAAAGTATTGTCCAGGTTCAAGATAGAATATCGATCCTTAGGAGTTATGTCCAAGTCCGACGAGGACGGACTATTAGTTCGTAGGAACTATTGTCCATGTTGTAGGTAAACTACAGGTTCTTAGGAATTTGTGTGTTCAAGTCCGAGGAATGTTAAGAATCTAACAAGATTTCACTCATTATTACTAGACAGTGACAGTCTACTTTAGATTCAAGGAAATACATAAGAACGAAATGAAAATAAAATAAAAACAACTCAAATTGGATGTTTTCAGCTACAAGGAAAGTTTGGAAGTGGAGTTCTTCCAAACTTATACTTAGTATAACTATTGTTAACTGGCTCGCATACAAATAAACCTAATCACAAAAAAGTGCCACGATTTTTATTTGATCATTTTCAAAATATTTAATTGTATGCTTTTGCTACACTCTAAGAAAATAAATGTGACTTAGCATTTTTTCCCTGGCGGGCCCTATAGTAACCCTCACGAATTAATCCTAAACATTGGTTCATAAGAATCTTAGAACCAAAAAGGTTTCTAACAGCACCATAAAGTGCTATCAGGCAGTTAAATAACTCCGTTTGTTCGTTTAAGAACCTTAATTCCTTGTCTACCAGAGCCTTTTTTTTTAACATTGTTTTACCACGGGGGGGGTGACCGGGCGTGTGGTTACCACCTACCTTTGAGATTTCGATGCTTATGATTTTGAGCAGTGGATAGTTATTGTCTTTTTCTTTTCCATTGATACCAGAATAATAACATACCTATTATGGCATCACAATGACGTCATAAAGTACACAAATCGGAATGGGTAGTTTTCTGAGACAATAGGCGAAGTCCAATTTTGCGCATGTGTTTTGGAAAATAAGGGTAAAATTATGGAAAATGCATGCTGGTTGGGAAATGTATTAAAGGGTGTAAATACTCAGAAGGAATGACATACCAATGAAAAATTGAGAGATGTAATTACGATATCTGCATATATCTTAAAAATAAAATAACAAGGGCTACTATTCCTTGGGCCAGAGGTCCGAATGACGACTATCCCTATGAACCACAATCCCGGACTATTTCTCTAGGGGAATATATCTCATTTGACACCGGTATATACAGCCTGTCTCAAAAAAATGGTACAATCAAAAACCGATTTTTTCAATATTATATCTCAACATAAGTAAGTCGTTTTGTACATCACATTAAAGATAAAAGACCAGGCTTTCCAGGATTTTTTTTGTTTTATCTAATTTGCTTGTTTCAATCGAGAGATACCTCTAGTTTACTGTGGAACACAAAAATCGAGATTGTGCCACTTTCTGGTTGAGTGAAAACGGTGAAAGAATTAGATCGATTTATGGAACCAGCCTGCGGTTAGCATAAATCCAGTTAGCTCGACACGGTGTTGCCATTTTGCTCGTTGCTCGTGTTAACCAATCATCCGGCGTCTAGGTTGTGACGTTGTGCTTTGTTTTGGCTTGTTTTTATTTATGCCCGTTCGCGCCAGTTCTTCACTTGGAAAAAAAAAAAAAAAAAAAAAAAAAAAAAAAAAAAAAAAAAAAAAAAAAAAAAAAAAAAAAAAAAAAAAAAAAAAAAAAAAAAAAAAAAAAAAAAAAAAAAAAAAAAAAAAAAAAAAAAAAAAAAAAAAAAAAAACGTATTTACTCGTTCTTTAGGCTTCAGGCTACAAGTGAGCTTTAGCCACTCTTTGAGTCTCAGAATTCTTAGCTGTTTCGGCTTGAATTATCCTTGTTGTCGTATCCCGCGCAACATATATCAACATTTCATTCTATTTGTGGCATGCTCGTCTAGTAAATTCATTTTGGCTATTAAGTTCAATTTTGTCATTTTTTTATATTTTCATGTCTGTTTCAGCTGTGTAATTAATTATTCGTTCTCTAGGCTTCATCCAATATCGAGCTTTAGCTGATCTTTGTGTTTCAGAATTCTTGCTATTCCGGCTTGAATTATCTTTGTTGTCGTATTCTGCGCAACTGTTATTATTTTGTCGCATGTTCATCTACCTAATGCTTATTGGCTGTTAAGTGCAATTATGTCATTTTTTTAACACGTTCGTCTCTGTATCAGAAATGTAATTTGCTATGCTCTCAACTATGTTCCAGCTGTAATTCTTGTAGCTTAATATAAATGCAAATTATGCAATTCACTTCCATTCTGGCCGGTTATTAAGTGAATTTTCAAACATTATCATTTTTCAAGTATTTAATTTAACAATCCTGTGTTGGCCTTTTGGCCTAAACTACTATTATAATGTGTTACTGCCGTGTGTTAATACCTCCTCCTTTTTGGTGTGAATTGAGATTAAGTGCTATTGCTATATGCCATACTGCTCTAATATTAAAGATTGATTTGGTATGATAATACCATGGCTGTTCTTGCATGGTATAAATGTTGCTGCTCATAATGTGAAGAGATTATAAGATATAAGTACATTGTGCAAATTAATATTGTGTTAATTGACTATTGATGTGTTAGCTTTCCGCTCATCATGTGATTTGACAGTGATCAAAATGATTTAAATGTTGACTTTCTGCTCATCTAGTAAAATTAACACTGTGTTTAAATTAACTACTGATGTGTTAGCTTTCCGCTCATCATGTAGAGATGTTGGCTTTCCGCTCATCCTATAAATTGAATGCTTATAATAAAATTGCTGAATAACTATTGACGTGTCAGCTTTCCGCTCATCTTATAAATTGAATGCTTATAATAAAATTGCTGAATAACTATTGACGTGTCAGCTTTCCGCTCATCTTATAAATTGAATGCTTATAATAAAATTGCTGAGATAATCTCTTAAATTGAATGCTCATAATATAATTACTGTGGTAATCTTTAAATGGTTTTGCTTGCCGCTGGCCATCTTTTGATAATAGCACAAGTTTTTTAGGCCGATGCCTATTTGAATTAAAATTGCATCAAACGGCGAGAAAGGCCGCTACCTACTTCTTGCCTCCTTGCTTTTGTCTTTTCCCTTCGTCCTTGCCGTGTGAGAGATAACCAACCAATAAATAACGAAGTAACCAACCGAAAAAACATAAACGGGTTTATAAAATGCAAATTTACGAAAAGGAATAGCACACTTAGTGCACATCATGGAATTAAATGAAATAAAGCAAATTGGAATATGAGAGGTGGGAGGGCGGATTTTCGGCACGCAAGCTAACACGACCGACTCGGATGAAAACAAGAGACAGAATGACGTAGACAAAACAAGCCTGCGCAAATGACACCGGCAAAACCGCGAAAACTGAAAGGCGGGAGCCGCAACATGTGACCAAGGCAAGCCAGCATCATGTTGCTAGGAGACACGAATGTCCAACCTTCGATAAAACTGCTTATGTGTAGACTCGGCTACGCCTCGCAACATAAACTGTATTATTATGAAACCCGCAGACAACAACGTTGTAATCTGATGCAGAGACCTCCATGTTCGGGTGAAATTGGACGCCAATATCGGTTTGCGACTCCAGCGGATGACGGATACACAAAATTAGCGGGTTTTAAAAACGTGTAGAAAGTATAGAACGGAAGATTCTCAAAGCATAAAAATGGTCAAATCTGTACCCAATTATTCTGCGGTTGTTACAAGACTCAGGCATACCAGGGTTAGATAACATTTCACGATTATCTCAGTCTTGCCGGGGCGTTGATTTTGGTTTTTAGTCCATATTTGAATGTCTATTTTAATAAAACTAACGAATAGCATTGATATTTTAAAAAAACATTCCTACATAAAGCAGTACTTGAAAGCCGATTTTTTTAACTTGGTTGTTTTTGGAAATTATTTTATTTTGAGAATGAAAAGCTCGAAAAAATTAATTCTTTCACACAAGATGTAAACATATATGATTTTGAATATTAACTGGTACCATACTTGACACACAAATCAGATTAGTAATGTTCAATTATGAATTTTAGTATAATGTACCAGCAAAAAATGGATATTTTAATGGTTCCCACACCATTTCCTGAATTCAGTTTAGTATTTTACACAAGAAAGCCATTATATGTCTACTAACCATTGGTGTTAACGCACACTATTGTATACTTAACCCCTGTGTGAAAGAATTCACAATTTCAACCACGTTAAGTTTTGTTAATCGTACCATAATGAGTGCTGGGGTTACGAAGTACCAGAGCGCTTTCCACACTATGCCTGGTTGGTAGTTAACCATAATCTTGATTTCCTTCGTAAACCTATTTAGTCCTACAAAAGTAGAGAACAACAATCTCATTTAAGTAGACAAGTATTTGCAATGTGCGGGGTCATTTTACGGTATTACACTGTCCATTTTCTTGATATGGCCTGAGGATTAGGTTTTTTTTATAACCACCGAACCCGGTGTAAAGAAACTGAGTGTCCCCATGAGAGAGTGCCCTAGCTACCATAACAACATGTACGGAATAAACCGTGACCTTGTAGACGAGACTATTTGGGTACCGTGCTGAAACAAATGATGCGCACAGCACTCAATGGAGAACACAATAGACAGATGGGTGGTAGGACACTCGGTCACACGGACACTGTATTATATGACACCTGGTTAAACAAGAAACAGTTGAAGTGGAAATGGTAAAATTTGATAAGAAAATTGATTTGAAAGATTCTTCAAATATTACAGTAATAGAAGGTGCTACAAAACGATATTAAGGTTTAAAATAAAACCACAGTAGAAACACATAGAAATAAAAATCAAGTACAGGGTGATTAAAAAAACTTGACCCAGATTGTGTCCGCCATTTTGAATCAAGTAGTCTGTTTTGCGCTCTGTCCACGGATTCGTATTAAAATGAACGGCGTTCAGCGAGGCAAATCAGTGTCCAGAAGAAAATCGGGCTATTTATTGACTGCAGAATAAATGTGACGCCAGTAACCCCACAAAATTCATTCACAAGTTACCATCGATGCCCTTAACGTTTCATGAACCATAAAAATCATTTGAAAAATAAATTAACTTGAAACATGTATCAGTTTCTGGAGGAGTTGAATGAATCATACCATATGAAGGAACATACATCTGTGACAACCTTTTGAGATTTAAAGTATTGTCTATATTTGTAGACCAAAATATGCCACATCTTGAAAAGTATTTCA
Organism: Ophioderma brevispina; assembly: GCA_023653785.1. Lineage (NCBI taxonomy): Eukaryota > Metazoa > Echinodermata > Ophiuroidea > Amphilepidida > Ophiodermatidae > Ophioderma > Ophioderma brevispina. The sequence continues at coordinate 5,996 of JAMKCH010025307.1, forward strand.
AATAAAACTTACCATCATTACTGACTTTAATTACACCTTTGAGATACCACTTTATTTGACATAAACATAGACATACCATTATCATCATTTTGGGGAGTCTTTGGCCGCCGTGCATTCAAATGGGAATCCGTGGATAGGGGTAAAAGCTGACTGCTTGATTCAAAAGACTGCAGCTCGGCCTATACCTCTGCGATTGGAATGATCTTTGCAGCAAATTAAAGATAATGAAATAGGCTTTCTGATGATACCATATATGTTAGATATATGTTATTTCAAAATTCAAAATGGCGGACACTGTCAGGGTCAAGTTTTTTTTACTCACCCTGTAGTAAAGCTTTAATAGGGCTACGACATTGATTAAGTTGAAGCTACTGTCGAACTGTCATTCGAAGTTGCCCTGACGGTAGCTCGACAAATTCAACTCTCCGTCGGCATGTCCCGTCCGTTAAAGCCTTAAAATTAAGTTGCAGAGAGAGAGAGAGAGAGAGGGGAGGAGAGACAGACAAACAGAGAGACAGACAGGCAGACAGACAAAGGAAATGGGGAATAAGGATCTGCTTCAAAACTTAAGCATCAGTTGCTCGCCGGTTTATTCCGTTTTCTAAACAAAATTCTTATTCGGTGGGCGGGGTTTAGTAAGCAAACACGCAATATCATTGGTTGTTGCCTATCTTATATGAGACGATATTAGATAGTGCGTCGCCGCTCAAATGTTTACGCGCGCGTGTATAAGGTTACGCAGTGCACGCAGGTAGTACGGGTTGCTTCATTTTTTACAGCGGGGGAATATTTGTGTTTTTTAAACTAATATTATTGAAATAAAACTATTTTCGGTGATTAAAACAACCAAAACTAAATAAGAATGAGAATAAAAGATAGGATTTGTTGTTTTGCCTATCTAATATCGTGTCATATTGGATGGGCAGTCCAATATTTTTATCGTAGTTGTGCCGGCATCCACTACTCAAAATATTGAACTGCCCATCCAATATGACACGATATTAGATAGGCAAAACAACAAATGCTATCTTTTATTCTCTAAATAGATTAACCCCCATGTACACCGTTGGTTGAGTTTTGAAGGCATCTCTAAACAATAGAAGAGATAATGGGATATAGTGAATGAATATATGAAAGATAGGAGAGAACAAATACATGTGAATGATTTGGCTTCTTCTTTAAACGTTGGAGACGATTAAAGTTCTCTAGAACAATATATGATATCTATAGTAGGTGTAAAGGTTTAACCTAGGTACCAGCTACTCCTTCATATAAAATACATTGTTAACACACCAAAAGCAATACATCTTTGTAGCTAATTTTTCATACATATTTTGATCCTTAAATAAATTAGGCAAAGGCTCGTTTACGTTTTAATGTTAAAACGCTTATGATGCTAGTATGAAGTGTGGCAAAAAGATTCCCAATTTTTAAAACACCCAAATTATACATGTTCCGAGTGTACTACTAACCATGATCGTTATCATTTTCATTACGGCGGTCCGGTAAGTACGTATATCCTGTTTCTAAAATTGAAAAAAAAAAGTTGGCGAAAATTGAAACCAGCGTTTGAAAATTCTCAAGACTGGAATAATACCGAAAGGCATTGTGGGAAAAGGGACGCGGTCCGTAGCGATTGCGTGTTCACTTTTCCGTCTTTGCGAGCACCGAAGTACCCGACAAAAACGTTCAATTTTCTCGCTAGGTTCTATAGGTTCAGACCCAATTACGATACATACTATATTCAAAACAAAACATAGTAATGGACCCTCTGATGCAAAAATCTCCATAGAACCCCTTCGTTTTCCGGAGATATTTGAGATTTAGTTTCATTTGCATACATTCGCTATGACGGACTGATAACGTTAATCTCTCGCGCAGTACTAATTTAGATAATATCTTTCGCAGTCTGTGACACAGACTACACACTTTCCGGACCGCCGTACATTTTCATAATACAGGCGTTACGTAACTTGAATTACTTTCAATACGTAATCAGTATTCTATAATAATATTTAGCCTCACTCTAGTGGATTGTAAAGTGATGTTACAAGGCGACATTAGAGCGATGGTTTGGAAATACTTTTCTTCCGACCATGGCTTGTATATAAAAGCACACTAATCGAAAATATACGTTGCCACACTTTTTATTTTTCTCTGTCAGAAATCTTATGAATATCAATATGGCACGCTAGAGCGGACCTAAAACGTCGAGTTGTAAAAACCGCGGCGAGTTTGGAAAAACCACGGCGAGTTTGTAAAAACTACGGCGAGTTTGCAAAAACCACAGCGAGTTTGTAAAATCCATGGCGAGTTTGTAAAAACAAGGGCGAGTTTGTAAGAAGCACGGCAAGTTTGAAAAAAAAAGACGGCGAGTTAAAAAAAAAGACGGCGAGTTAAAAAAAAAAGACGGCGAGCTATTTTTAATTTTAGATATATAGATTTTGGGCATATGCTAGACTTCCGTGTACAAATTCCCATAGAGAATATGTGTGTATATAAAAAAAAATAAATTATATCTATTTTTTATATTGGTTTTTATTTATTTTTGTTTTATTTTTTATTTATTTTTGTTTGAATTTTATTCATTTTTATTTATTTTCTTTGTAATTTATTTTTTATTTTTTATTTATATAATTTATATTTTTTATTTCTTTATATTTATATTTATTTATATTTTTAAATCTCGCCGTCTTTTTTTAACTCGCCGTCTTTATTTCAATCTCACCGTCTTTTTTATTCAATCTCATCTTTTTTTCAAACTCGCCGTCTTTTTTTTCGAACTCGCCGTGTCTTTTACAAACTCGCCGTGTTTTTTTACAAACTCGCCATGGTTTTTACAAACTCGGCGTTTTATGTCCGCTCTAGTGTGCCATATATCTAGCATCGAAAACTATTTAACACCAACAAAATAACTCTTTGCCCACAACCATTAAAGGAGTCGTGCATATCAAAATAGATAGAAATGGTATATATCAAATCGTCCTAGATATCAACGTACAGACATTGTCTTTTAAAAAAAGAGTCGGTGTTCTCCTAAAAACTAAGGAGAGTATTCAGCGGAGAATTAAAGAACATTTACAAATCAATCTCCTTCAATTCACTTAAAGGTGTAACGAGAGATTTCAAATAACAGGTGTCCCTAAAAATGTGAAAAGCTTTCTATCCAAAATACCACCATCTGAAAGGATTAAGTTGAGAACTGTTTCTTTGGTACAAAAATTGTGAAACTTCTAATTTCGTATAGGAGCATATACAAAATTCAGCCTATGTTTTCTATTGAAATATAAACATATACAAAATCACCTTTTGTTTTTATTTTAAGTTGTATCTGTAGCCACATAAAAGGTAGGGAATCTATTGAGTGTCTATTCCATATGAAATCACTATATATATCACAGAAAATATGGGTGGCTTGAAATCTCTTGTTGCACCTTTAAGGAGAGCTGCAGCGGTTTTATCAAATGCGCTTAAGGAGAGCTGTAAGGGAGCGATCACTCTTGGTCCCCTTAAAAGACGATGTCTGACGTAGGATCTATAAAGTATACATCTTTGGAAGTAAATAACGTACAGAATCCAACCACAATTGCGGAAATCTGTAGAGGGCGTTTTCATAATTTTAAAAATTTTGGATCCGGATATGAAATTACGCCAAGAAGTCTTCAGATGTAAGTACCTCAAGCCGCCTTTATAGTGATGGCATAAATCCTGGTCCAGTTTATAATTTTGAAAAAGTGTACTAGCCCCCTAGAGATTTGTCTTAGGAAATGAAAAAATCCGTTTTTTATGATTTCTTCCAACGTATAACTTTTACGACACTTTCCACCATTGTTTTGAATTCCTCACACCACTAAAAATGTATACTTAGATGGGTCCTATAATGGATATTTAGGTAGACATGGCACATAGCTTTACCATCCACATTATATGTAATGCCTCCAAAAGTTGTACAAGTTAAACATGTATTTTGTTTCATAATTCGAGTAGATGTTTTCGTTCATATAACTGTTAATTTAAAACTGCAATAGATTAAAACAAGAAAAATGTAACATCATCAAAGTTTTATTTATACTGTTGATCATACGCAGTGTACTCGTACCTGTATACCAAGACCCAACACGCAGGAACAGAATAGTTTGGGAATAGGTAGTGCTGGTGTGAAATGGAAGAGATGAGCAATTACATAATATCAGTTAGTACGCACGGATATATTCAACAGAATCTACGATGGTTCAAGCAAGTTTTTGTTTTAAAGCCACTATCAGTCGTTTTTTTCCAAAATCAAAATGCCCATTTTGTCTCTAAATTGCTAGTGTTAGCTCATATCAACACCTTATATTACAGTTCATTGTTTGTTTGTTTGCTCGTATCCACAAGTCATTGGTAATGGCTTTGTGGTGGTGTCAGGATTTGTTCAGCTAGTGTGCTGATCCGGGGCCGCGTGTATCCATGATACGGACGCTCCTAACATGGCCCGCTATTTGAGGCTGGGGCGGATTGGGAACAGTCAGGGGTTTACACCCTACTCTTATTCGACACTGACTGCGATGTACATGTACAGTTGTGACTCTCTGTACACGGGACCGACGGCTTAACGTCCCCTCCGAAGGACGGGATGCTTTCATGATCCATTTGCCCAATTCCAAGTGAACCATGGAGGAGAGCGGTATTCTGTATTTAATCAATAGCTGGTATACAGATCAAATCCAGAATTGATATTGATAGTACCCGAATAAATCCCAGCAAGTGCCACGACCCCACCGGGATTCGAACCCGGGAATTTTGATGGTAAATTTGCGCCAGAGGCAAGCACCCTAACCGCTAGGCCACGCTCTTTTTCATTGTGAAAAACAGACACTTAAGCATTTTAAAGCGGTCCTGAAGGTGCAATTTGCGACTGTTTCTGCGTTTAAAAAAAATCGGATCCTGACTTTTATTAGTGAACAAAGCATAAAAATCATCATTTCTTGACAAATACGGCACGTTACGCTTAGCCACTTACACTTTACTACAACAATTTCCAACACAACAGTGCAAAAAATGCACTTTGATGAAAAAAGGGGGCGCTGTTTGTTTACATTTTGAAAAAATCGCTGATAGTGGCTTTAAATCAAACTTATTTAGGAAGTTTTAGATTTCAAAAGAGGCAATTGAAAAATTACGTCATCGTGTCGGTATAAATCCTTTTCACACTTTTATTTCAATTTTCTTGAACATATCGTATTTTTTTTAAATTCCTTTCAAGTTGTTTAATATATACCACAGTAATGGGTACAAATTTGATTTATAGGGTGTATATTGGTGACAAAGTATCTATTACAGTCTTTTAAATTTCTAAAGCAAAATGTATATACATATTTATGCAAAAAATCAACTTGATATCTAGCGGAAAATGTCCAGATAATCTTGGCTCGTATTTACCCCTAATTGGCCCGAGAGACAATTCGGTGCTTCAGCTGCACCGTAAATAGAGTGCAGATTTTAGCACATTATCTGTAAAACTTGTTGAACATCTGAAGACATGGTCACTAAAATATTTTTGTGCATTTTGTGTGTGGATTTACCTGTCACTTTGCGCTGAGTCGGGATGAGTGGACAATTTTCCATATTTGCATATAGACAATGTTTATGCGAAGACTAAAAATGACATTCTTTATTTTTTTTTTTTTTTTTTTTTTTTTTTTTTTTTTTTTTTTTTTTTTTTTTTTTTTTTTTTTTTTTTTTTTTTTTTTTTTTTTTTTTTTTTTTTTTTTTTTTTTTTTTTTTTTCACTCTCTCTCTCTCTCTTAGCTTACATCCGAAAATCACTTTTATTCCCAACATACTTTGACTCCTGTGAAAGAGGGGAGTTAAAGTGGGGCACGTTTCGACCTTTACGCAGTTATCATAAAACATTCAAAACAGTAAACAAACTGCGTAAGATATCTTATTCCGATTACATTCTAAATTTGATCCTACAAAGTCCAGGCACTCTGCCAACCCGCACATTGACTCTTACATTCGTGCTGTATTTTTCCGTAAATGTTAAAGGTGCATTTCGTGATTTCAGATCATTCTGTTTTATTCATTGATCACTAGATATCCTTGAGAAAAGCTTATTCCCAAAATTTGTGTTTTGAGCAATTGCTTGTTTCCCACGGTCCCATAGCCTACTGTGTTGTAATTTCTGTCTGTTTAAAAAATACAAAATTTCGAATTTCTTACAGATGCGACCGAATTTGCACGTAAGATTGAGCACACATCTTTTAGGTAAGTCGGGGGGACGAGGCTGTGGATCACGAAATGCCCCTTTAAAGGGCACTTTCGTGATCCATAACTTCGTTTCCACGACCTACCTTAAAAAATTGGATTTTTATATGATCTGATTCGCTGTCCCAAGTATAGTATGTGTGCTTATTGGATCTACACTCTAAAAAACGCGTTTAGAAAATCTGGACAAACTTGTGTTTAGATGGGTTATAACGTTTAGCATTTGAACACAAAACCTGTGATAGCTTAAACTTTAGTATTTAAACATCTAATATGCTTATAAAACACAATCTATACATATTTGAATCCTAAACATAATGGCCATCTTAGTTTGTCCAGAATTTCTAAACGCGTTTTTTAGAGTGTATCCTGGAAGAAATTTGTAAGTTGTCACTATGAGCTAGTAAAATCTCAATTCCCTTGGCACAGTTCAGTAGCTTTCATTCACCAATGTATTTAGAAAATACACCTCTGTTTTTTGGGTATTATATATGATACCCAGATCACATAAGGTTAGTTCCTGTCAATGTATGTACAAGTACAAACCACTGAACTGTGTCCTTGGTGGATGAGCTTATTGTAACTCATAGTGTGTTTTTTTTTCTGTCCGGACAGAAATTACAACAAGTAGTCTGTGAAACAGGTGATACGGTTGTTCATAGCATCAAAATGCACCAGCAGAATCATTCAAGTGAAATTCGGGAAATATGCAATTCAATCAAATGAATAGTACCGCGCCTTTGCTGAGATTTACAACCAATAGAGTGATTATCTTGTAAACGACTCATTTGAGCCACCGTGAGATCCTGTTGTTTATACACTATTTTATTTTTAATAGACCATGTAACAAACTTTTAAAAACCCTATTAGCATTATCATCACGAGGTCAGCTATCAGTCATTGCTTTGATATAAAAGCTTATCAATCCTTATCACCTGAGCTTTATTCATTATAACTGGCACATTGTGTCATTTTATCAAACATACAATATCATGAGGATGCATAATGTATGAAATTCATTTCATATGTCATAATTGTATCACAATTGGGACATGTGCTTAGATTTACTTTTTATTTTTGGTGATAGATGTGTATAAAAATGTATCAAAATCCAATTTGATACAATTGTTTTTGATACACTTTGGTATAAAAAATTTATCAAAAGTATAATTTAGGTTTTTAAAAAATGTAAACATTTTATAGGTCCCATTTGTTATACACTTTAAAGGGGTATTTTGTGATCCACAGCCTCGTCCTCCCGACTTACCTAAAAGAAGTTGAGATTTTTATATCATCTGAACCGTTAGCCTTAGTAATCCATGTGTACCTATCTCACGTGCAAATTCGGCGGTATCTGTAAGAAATTCACAATTTTGTATTTTCTGTCCGTAAACGGACATAAATTACAGTACGGTGGGCCTATGGGACCGTGGAAACAGCAGTTGCTCATACCCCAAAACCGCAATATCGGATCAACTCAAATTTGGGGATTACGCTGTTCTCTCAAAGCTATATACAGAACAGATTAATAAACTGGTGCTGGAATCACGAAATGCCCCTTTAATACATCTCGGCACCTGACACCGATTTTAATAACAGATTTGATTGTACCACAAAATTGTATCGACTTTACCATGTGAGCAATGCAAATCGGATTTTCAGTTCACCTTGCCTGTCCGATGCTATTGCTTTGTTGTCTTGACGTACTAGGTAACATGATCTATATTTAAGTCTTATAGTTAAGAGATATATGACCCCGAAAGCATACTTTTAAAGTTTCTACAGTATATACAAAGGTCATTTACTTTTTCAGCAAGAATGAAGGGCAATGCCACAAGTCAGGTTAAAAGGTCGCTCTAATGGTACAAGAAAGTTATTTCATTCAGAAAAGACTTGATGAAACAGTTGAGTGCTGTCAGTGCCCCTTATTTTTTACCTGCCGGTATTTTACAATAAGTTTGTCCTTATTTAAAATATTTTACTCTAAATGTAATGTTCTTGCTTTTGATTAGTTCAATAAAAGAGGAGGCACTGATAAAAATTAGGGACGCAAATTGCCGTCCCCCTGGCACTGATTGGATAGAAGAAGTGAAGGCACCAGCGGGTGTAGAAATCATGAATTGAGCAACATTGTATACATAAGTAACAGAGGGTGTCTGACTGGCTGACTTTTGTATGCCATATTTGGTTTATACATTAGGCACTAATTTTTGTGAAAGATGAATTTGGAACATGATATTCCCTTCTTGTTAAGAGTTTTGGGTCAATTATACTATCACTTCCATATAAAAACACATGTTTTTGGGTTTTTTTTTTTATTCAAAAATAAATGAGTTGTTAGAAAAACAACACATTTTGCTGATCACATGTCCCGTATTCAAAGAAGAAACAGCAAGTTGGGGCTCACTGCATTGTTATAGGAACAATGATTATAATTATCACAAAGATTAACAGTAAGGTGTACAAATGTCATAATGTAAAATTCATTTTAACCTAAAAAATGGCCACAGAAACAATTTTTATGTTATCATATTCTAAATTGTCACAGAGTGTCAAAAAGTCTAGAAAAATAAACAATGGGGAACATGTTAAAAATAGAGGGTAAATTTTTGTACAGGGGTCAAAAAGTAAAACAGGTTCAAATTGTTTTGAAACCTACACAATTTAAATTTCATCTGGTCATTAGATAAAAAGGTTCTTAGTTTGCCATATCCACAGGTAATTAAGTTTCCAGGGATGCTGGGCTTATAAGGTCATCCCTGGTTTCAAGGTCATCCTGGGTTATTTCGAGTGTTCCGATTGACGAAAACTAGTCTCAAATTGTTGTTGCGTTGTTTTTCATATCTATATAGTGTATTTTCCCAAGAACGATCTTCCAACCATGTTGACCAAGCCGTCCATTAGCAGGAGAGGAGGCTACTACCAAGGAAAATATCAATAGAATTATTGGATTGAAAAAGGCCCACCACAAAAAAATAATTACGTTAACCCTATCAGACAGTTTAGACAGTAGTTAGGACATTAGTTTATTAACACACTCATGTCTTCCATGATTATCATTAATGACAATACAATATACGTATCGTATCATTTACGCTGAAAATAAACATCCATTTTACATCAGTCTGTCCCTGATTACATTTACTCCCCCCACTGCTGATCTTCATGAAAGAAAGAAAGAAAAAATAAATGTGGCCTCGGCAATGATGTAACTAGCAAGAGGTTCTATATAGATGAGAGGAAAAACGTTACGTAATCTTTAGAAATTCATCGTCTCGCATGTTTTGCCGACACACAAAGAAAACTAGAGTACCAACAATAGAAAGCCAATGGCGGCACCCGCTTCTTCACATACTGTGGGTGCCGCTTTACACTAATCGGTAGTGATGCAAATTAATGTATGTGTTAGAGGTGGCCGGTGTAATAATAGTTGTACCCTGGATCATTGTGATAGATACTCTTTTTTATCATATGCAATGCGCGTTAGGTGAAAAGATGTATTCATTGAGGCGGTTATTTAAATCGAAGACGACTGATGTGTCATTTCATTCGTTGTGTGGCCATGGGGTAGGACAAAATTTACCCACCCAATAGCAACCCAACATCCAACAACTGATATTTTGGGCGGATGTTGTATCGAATTGAAATTTGTGTGATAAAAGACACCCAAAACATGATAAAATCCGTGCCATATTCAATATTTATTGTCAGCGCCCAGCACGGACGGACTGGTTTGAATGCGTTTCACCCACATTGGTAACTAGCCAAACTCCATTGATTTTAAAAGATAGTAGCTTTGTGATTCCATTCACTTGCCGATTTCACAGGTCACGATTTCAAAGCCTTTTTTTCAAGTGATTACGAAATGATTCGATTCGCGGTACATTTTTAAATGACACATTCAAAATAGCTGCTTCAGTAAGTCAAAAGGTATTCAGAATTTGTCGGTTGTAAAAGGTTTGCAGAGGGCAGCTTATACTTTAACTTAAGGACAGTATACCTGTTCAGATTAAAATGACTCGAAGGTTGACCCAACAAGGTATTTTGGGACACTGAAAATATATACCAGAAGACAGTTACTCTGTATTTTGATATATACCGCCAACCAAGCACCCCAAAGACGCTCTTCAGAAAAAAAACGTAATATAACAGAAAATGCAAATTTGCCCCGCATATGACATTTCAGTATGTAAATTAGATGGTAAGCTTAATGACCGGATATGATGTAGACAATGTGCATTTTGACATCTATTATAGTATAGTATTATATTCCCTGGTCGTTTGGGACTACATGAAGAATTTAGGACCATTTGGAAAGAATACGAGCATTATGGAAAATGTTACCCCAGGATGACTGAACCTTTATTGCCCTATAACTATTAACCTATAACAAAACAGATAGGGCAAGCTATACCCTTTTTAATACTAAGAATATTGCAAAAATGTTGCTATAGATTCAGTACAATTAGAGGGCGCACACCACTAAATAATCGCTCCATTGAAATACACGTAAAAATACCACATCGCGCCCGCTGATTTGCACCCCCCGTGACAATATTTTGAATGTTTAATGAAGTCATTTCATATAGAGCCACAACTAAAAAATTTCGAATAAGTTTCAATTTTTGATATCATTCTAGTAGAGATTTTAAGAAAAATGCATGTGAACAGCGCCACCACAATTTTGAGCCGACGTGTACGCCATCCCTTTCGACCAGGGCCGGAAGGCGGGCTAGTTTCACAACGAATCGAATCTCCAAATTTTGTGATAATTCAGCCGATGGTTCACGCTAACTCTTCACTTGTATTATAGATAACACCTCACTAGGAACGGTCCCCAAAGGACTGCAAATATCTCAAACATGTTTGTCATTTTTGCTTATAAGGTCATCCTGGTTCAAGGTCATCCTGGGTTCATTCTTTCAGAGTGTTCCGATCATCTTGCAGTTACAGTCCATTTTCCCTATTCACTGTGCACACGTGCATTCAATAGGCACATGACCTGTCAATCGTACTCTGTGCTTAAACGCATAGGACATGGGAAATCTGACGTCGTTGCGAAAAAAGTGCTCAAGGGATTTTTCTTCGTAGAAGCTCTAATTGTAGAATATCTTATCATCAATAACATATGTGAATTTTATTATGATATCAACTTCAGGAAAAATCCGAAAATGGTTAGTTTATACGAGTGGTATTTTGGTCGGGTATAATGCTAACTCTATGGCAAAAATCACCAGTGATTGCTGGAAGTTACAAGAGGGCGACAATGGACAAACGGTTAGACCTATTAGCCCTGAGCTAGCACACATTTGTAACACATCTCAAGTACAAAAGGTTTGAGTGATTTATATGTGACAGACTGACCGAAAACCCTGAAACGTGATTCTTAAGTGCCGCAAGTGGTGCCTTAAGGAGAGAGGAGGGGCCCAAACAACAAAGTTTGTTACAGGGGTCAAATTTGTAAATTATCCAATCATGTTGAAAAGCACACCAGTATGTGTCTAACCATAAGGATGCAGAAAAGGTTCGTTTGTAATATGTACAGCCTAAAGTTTCAGAGTTATAGGCTAAAAACAGCAAAAACAATAATAAGGGTCACTTTGCAGTGTACAGGGTCAAATTTTAAGTTACTCCGATTTGGATAAAAAATGGTGCAAATTATTGGTGGAGTTCATAGGTTAAAATAAGGAATAGTTTTGAATGTCTTAAAAGCTTAGTTACCGATATAGGGGGACAGAACGGGTCAACGTCCATTGCATTCAATGGGGATTGATCTTGTTACCCCCCTACTTTCTTAAGCCAGCATTGGACACTCGGAAAAGCTATTCCTTAATTTTATCCTATGAGCCCACCAAGAATTTGCACCATGTTTATCCAAATGGAGCAATTAAAATTGACCCCTGTTACAATTGAAATTGACCCTATTATTGATTTTTGCTGGTTGTAGCCTATAACTCTGAAACGTTAGGCTGACATATTACATAAACTATACCTTTTCTGAATTCCTATCCGGCTAGACACCCCACGCTACTGGGGTGTGCTTTCACATGATTGGATCAATTTACCAATTTGACCTTGTACAAACTTTGTTTTGGCCCCCTCCATTAAGGACCCACTTGCGGCATAGAATCACGTTGTCAGGGGTTTCCGGTTCCGTTGTCAACAAATATTAATCACTTCAAACCTTTGTACGTGAGATGTGTTACAAATGTTGTGCTAGCTCGGGGTTTATACTCTTGTAGAAGACTGACAACCAAGATAATTCTTATTTATATAAGGTGGTGTAATTTGGTTGACCATATGGTGTTTAAAAAGCTCCGAAACGACCATTCTAACAAGGACTTCCAATAGGCTATCAGCTGAACACCAGTTTCAGACCCTTTCGTTGCACCCCTGCGGAAACAGGTTTTTTGGTACCATTTTGAAGCCCTGTACCACGGTAGATTTAGAATCTGCTTGTTTCCAAGCATAAAAAGTGTACAAAAAGTGGTGGAAACAGCACTTTTTTACCAGTTCATAGACTTTTTTTTCAAGATGATAAATACCCCAAAATCAAGTTTTTAACATAAAATCGTCAATTTACAACACAGAAATATGAATTTGGGTCAAAATTGAAAGGAAATTGTGCTCTCAAATAAATATGTACCGCACAAGTATGTTATAGTCTCAATTTTCTTAATTTTGACCAAAAATGATCATTTTTGGTCAAAAAAAGCTCATTTTTGACATTTTTAGGGCAAATTTTGATGTTTATTGTATTTATAATTTAGCAATTCAAATGCTGAACTAGATTTATGACGTCATAGTGAAGCTCTGACACAGTACATTTGGAATCCGCTTGTGCCTGGGCACCAAAAATGTCCAAAAATAGTTTTGTAAAAAAACTTTTTTACCATTTTAGAGATTTTTTTCCAAGAAAATACCCAAAATCATTTTTGGAGCATAAAACAAGCATTTCTCAACATAGAGATTTGATTTGAGTTTTGCAAATGAAAGCACATTACATGGAAAACCAAATATGTGCTAAACATGTGCCAATTTTTAAAAAGTTTGGTTTTTCGCAAAAAATGTCAAAATTTGCCCCACCCAAAACCCATTTGTTTGCTTTTGGGTGAAAAAGTTGCATTATTATTATTTTCTAATGTCGCACATTCAAATGTGACACAGGTTTTGATGTCATATTAAAGCTCTGACCCAGTAGATTTGGAATTCGCTGCGCTAGCACAAAAGAGTCCAAAGTCGAGTGTAAAATACTTTTAGCAATTTAATGGATTTTTTCAAGAAATACCCCAAATCCATTTTTAGCTAAAACAAGTAGTCTAACTAGAGACATGATTCTGGTATAAATGAAAGCAAATGACATGCCAAAACCACATGTATGACATAAGCATGTGCGAGTATTTTAAAATTTTGGTGGTTTTTTGTTTTGGCCAAAAAATGTCAAAATTTTGCCAAAAAAACATTGTTTACTTTGTAGGGATTTTGTATGAGATGTATGTTTCTAATGTTGCACATTCAATGTTAACACATATTTTTTGAGGTAGATTAAAGCTCTGACACAGTGTAAATTTGGAATCTGCTTGCGCCTGGCACAAGAGTCCAAAAAGTAGTGTAAATAACGTTTTGCCATTTTAATGGATTTTTTTTCAAAGAAAAATACCAAAAAATCATTTTTGAGCATAAACAGCATTTCTCAAAATAGAACACAATCTGTGTAAAATTGAAAGCAAAGACATTGCCCAAACCAAATGTGTGCTTAAACAGTGTGATTTCTGTAACTTTTGGTGTTTGGGCCTACAATGAACAAATTATACCAAAGTGTTGTTCAAATCATTCTTATAACATACATTACAAATACCTCCAGGGCACGCTGAAGCCTGGCATTAGCAGGCAATCACTCAGGCAGGAGGGCAATAATTGCCAGACAGGCCACAATAAAATATACAATACCGATTTCCTAAAACTGTACAACCATTATATAAAACCAAACATCAAGGTCGTGGAGAGCGACAGGAGACAAGCATAAGGAGGCCGCGTCCCAATGAGTCATTGCGCGCATTCAAGATAGTAAAGTTACTTATGAGGGTGTGATCTAATAATCTCCTGAACTAGCAAAATTAGAAAATTGAAACAGCAACGTTGAAGCAGCACATAGCCCTAACTCCACGTTCTCTCAATTGTTGAACAGGACATTCTGGATCCAATTTCAAAAACATATTTTGGAGAATGACAATCTGCAGATTTTGATTATTTACACGATTTACGCTCATGGGTGTGGTTTGGATGTTCGTTACTAGAGAACGTAAGCGCTAATATGTGAATGGACTGTTCTGGATTGTCAATGATGATAAGATCGGGTTTTGAGCAGTAGCAGGATATTTGGCGGACGCGTGCCACCGTTATTGTGTATCCTGGAAAGCGCAGCAAAAAAACTACGATGAATTGTCTTTGCTAGCCTTAGACAAAGCATGGGTGATATGCATGAGATGCTATGTGCTACTAAGGTATACCTGCCTTTGAAGTATCTTGCATTGACATGAACTCCTTTGCCCCAAGTGCGAAGGTTTGGTAAACGTGGGCAGGATTTAACTGCAAAACTCAAAACCCCTTTTGGTAAATTTATATCATAGACTTCCACGTAAGGTCACTCTTCTCGGCTTCACTGATTTCAGCAAATGCCCTGTGCAACAAGGGGGTTGGGTGTAATTTCTCCACTCCTTTTTGTATTTCACATTTAAGTTCCCTTTTTTAATGTTTTCTTTAAACAACTTCACCTTAAACATGAGTTCAACTTGGTCAGTTGAGTCTTGATCAGGGTTGGCAAAAACAGATGTAGATGGCGTTCCATCGCTTATCCGAAAGACTTCATTTTGTGCATCAATGGATCACAGTTGATCTACATTGAAGAGCGTGGATTACTCTTTATCGGCTTTCACGAGACATCTAGCATGTTTTTTGACAGGTTACACGATTATTGTGTTTTATTTTGGCACATCAAATGCTGACATAGATTTTATGTGTCATATGAAAGCCCTTGACGCAGTACATTTGGAATAGCTTGTGCCGGGCACCAAAAAAACCTGTACAAAAGTAGTGCAAAAAAAAAAACCCTCTAAATCAATTTAGAGCATAAAAAAAACATTTCGTCACATCAACACATGATTCCGGGTCAAATGAAAGCAGACGCACTGCTAAACCAATATTAGCTAAGCCTGTGCCGAATTTCTCTTTAGCTTTTGATGTTTTTGGCCAAAAGTTGTCAATTTTGAATTTTTAGGGAACAAAGAGTATTATTGTATTTAGAATTTGGCGCATTAATGCAATACAGATTTTAAGATATCATGAGTAAAGCTCTGTCACAAAAAGAAATTTGGAAACCATTTGCGGCTAGGCACAAAAGCTGCCCAAAAGTAGTGTAAAGAAACTTTTTTGCCCATTTCATAGCTTTGAACACAAGTATTTCACAACATGAAAAATGATTTTGTTGGGGCTTGGAACACTGATTATTAGGGAAGAAGGGTCGTCCAAAAACTTTTGGAAATTTTTAAACAATTTGTATGTAATTGGAAAGTGAATTTGGGCAAAATAGGGGTTGGAGCTGGAGAACTGGCAAAATTTTAAAAGTTTTTAGCAAAAAATGGCAAAATTCCAAAAAATGTTAGCCATGGAGCTCAAATTTGTGAGTTTTGTGGTAATTAAAGTATAGGGGTCTAAGAACCTGAAGACACTTGAAATGGGGTCTTAATGAACGCAGAAAGGGCCCCAACTGGGGGGGTCTTGACTGCTGCACATCCCATTACCCGGGGAAAGCACTCAAAGACATTTTCTTGCCTGGACCAGTTATCGGAGCTTGCTTTTAAGTAGCGGGTGTTAAAGGTATTGGGGGGGAAAAAAAAAAAAGTAAATATTTTTTGTTTGAGTGATGGAAGTTTGAATGCGCATATCCCCAGTGGCACCATGCTTCGTATGAACAAAAATGGAACCTTGAAGCCATAAAATTAACATGTCTTGGCACAAAGCCAATTTTCCCTTTACAGGGTTGCCACTTCAGCGATTTCTGCAAAAATGTAGTAAAACAAACTGCACCCCCATTTTTCCATCAAATTTAGGTTTTGGCACCGTGAAATGGAAATGGTTGAAGTAAAGACGAAGTGGCTAAGTTTAACATGCGTATTTGTCAAGGAAAAATTAATTTTTATTGCATTTGTTTACTAATAAAGTCGGATCCCGCGGTTACTTTTATAGTAAACAAAACAGTTGTAAATGTGATCTGTCAAGACCGCTGATTTGATCTAACACTAGCAATTAGACTCAAAATGGGCCATTCTTGAGTTGGAAAAAAGTGAAAGTGACTGTATAGTGTAGGTATCAGTAGTCCAGTTTGCACGCTGTCCACAGCTCACATTAAATGAGCCGCAGTGATAGAAGCAAATCAATGTCTGAAGGGAACTAACGGGCTATCTTATTGAGTGAAGACGAACACGACATGAAAATTCTGCACGTAAAATTTGTAAGATCCCACTGGCTAGGAGAAGCAATATGCCAGCACATGCACTATTCTTATATGCACAAATAATGATTATGCAGTGCATGGGTATTACTTACATGCACCACTTACTCAATTACAAAGTTCATCAAAATCAGATATTGGATCTGTAGTGTTCACCTTTGTATGTTATAATATAACCTTGTTTGGAAAAATAAGAAGAAGAGATGACACAGTAAATGGGAAATAAGAGCAGGAAACTTAAAAGTTTGCAAATGACGGTTCTTTTGGGAATAAAAGCGAAAAAGAAAAGGCTAAATAACACAAAGTAAACCATGGCTTGAAAAGTGGGATTGGGAACTACCTTCCCAGGAAAATGGCCATTTGGGAAACTTGGCATTTGGAGGGAAAATTTTTTTATACATAAGCTATAGTGGGAAATCTGTAAGAAATGCGATACTTCTGGGGAAATTTTAACATTTTTT
The DNA here is from genome assembly GCA_023653785.1 of Ophioderma brevispina. Classification (NCBI taxonomy): domain Eukaryota; kingdom Metazoa; phylum Echinodermata; class Ophiuroidea; order Amphilepidida; family Ophiodermatidae; genus Ophioderma; species Ophioderma brevispina. Next base: position 23,215 of record JAMKCH010025307.1, read on the forward strand.
CAACCCTGAGTATAACCTTTGACCTTTGGGGCTTTGGCCTACAGAAAATGTCTCTGTCACAATGACAAGTAGCAGTTAAGTATGATACTAAAAGGTGCATGGGTGGCACGTGTCATTCAAGATTGGGTCAGGGGTTGATGGTTAGAAACGGAAACGGACGGACAGGAGCCGACGCGACGACAACACCGACAGATTTTGCCTACAACAAAATCCCCCTTCTGCTAAAAGCGCTGGGCGGGGTGGGGTATTTAAACCCCTTTTACTAAAGCAATGCAGGAGGGGGATAAAAATGACCTTTTACCAAAACCATTGGTCATGGGTCCCGAGCAATATTTCTCAGTTCAAAACTCGCACGGCTTTTCAATTGGTAGAGCTGCTATAGATTATGAAACACCGTAAATCTATTATATTTCCTGCGATAAAATATTAAATTGTCCAGCTTATAAAATCACATTTGTAGCTCTCGCATCATAACGGATTGAATTATCGGTTTGCGAAACTTCAGATGGGGGTTACGGTGAAGATCCTTTCTCTCAAGATGAAACATTATATTAATTGGGTCATTCCCTTAATACAAAATTTATACCATTCACGAAATGCATGGTCGTCGTTCTCGCCGGTGTGAATGGGGACAGGTCAAATGAGGGTCACATGTAAACCAACAGTGGGACACTAACCAAGTTACCAGTATATCAGGGGTCATGGAAATCGATTGACACATGTTGAAACCCAAGAATTTGATTATCCGGTTTGTGAATGGAATAAAGGTCAATAAGATCACCAGGGTCACATGAGGTCACCAATATGTGAGACACTACACAAGGACCATGCATCCAAGTGTATTGGAGCAGCTTCCCCTTGTGGAAATCTTCCCCCCCCCCCTTGCCACTTTGAAATTAGAATTCTGCAACAAAATGCGAAGTTAAAGTGAAAACAACATAGATATATTACTATACTAACAAATTTTACAATATGCTTTCCCGCGGACATATGGATACAATACATTAAAAACGGCATTTGAATATAGCGCCTTCTCATAACAAGGTCAAAGCGCTTACAAAATAGGAGTAATACTATTAGCCTAAAACATAGTAATGCAACGGTATTGTAAAAAGATAACCATGAGATAAGTCTTAACATTCAAACTATAAAAAAAAAAAAGAAAACAGCGCACAAGTAATATATGTGAGGCAATAACAAAAAACTAATTTACGGCACACAATCAACTATTAGGAAATAGATGAATTTTAGAGCTTTCGAAAAGTAACAATGGACTGGAGTGGCGAACAGAGAAGGGACAAAGAGTTCCATAGGGCTAGGGCCCGCATTTCTGAAAGCCCTGTCCACCCACTGACCTTTTAGTGCGGGAAACAGTGCGAGCGTCTTGTCATATGCAGATCGCAATCCTGGCTTGCCAGCGGAATATACAAAGAGAGTTTATTCGGACAAGTTAAGGTGGCAAGTGTCCGGGAATCCCTATGTAAGTAGAAGCATACGCGTTAAAGACAACGCCGCACTACCATTGCGTAGCCAATGGAAGCTCTTAAGGAGTGGGGTGGCTGGTGTCCTTCTATCGGATCTGAACACCAGCAGGTGCCTCTATTCTGCACAATCTGAAGTTTACTCCGATCGCTGTATGACCTCTTGCCCTTGCTGAAAAAAAAAAGCTGGTTACGCTACTTATCGACCTGCGTGGAAAACACCAGCATGCAATTTCGATATATAGTCCTGTCAAGAGCTCGGCTTGCCCCTTTCCGATGTACATCCCACCGATATAATCATGGTGTTGACCCCCCCCCCCCGAGGCCTTCCTTAGCTGAGGCCCATGCTAACTCTTACACATGGGATACAAGAAAAATGATCTCAAGAATCTCCCATGGGCCTTAGAACAGCGCCCACGCAAAATCCCCCCACACCCCTTCCATAGGGCCTAGGCCGGCGCCCCTGCACAACCGTGGTAAATGAAATGTCTCAGAAATATATTTCTTACCATAATTCGTGCACGAATCACCCGTTTAGGCATATCCGTTCACAATTCAACACCACACACGAATCTCCTCCATAATAGAAATTGGTAACTTCCACGAATCGCTCATAGATTGGATTCGCATGCGTTGTGAACTTGATTTGGGGTGATGAAAACTGCTGGAGTAGTACATAGAATAAGGCGAACTTGATGTGTTTTAGCACGGTAACTCAATGTGCCGCTTTGGAACTTGCGATTGTTTTGTCATATTTTGCATTGCCTATACTCGAAATTAAAGGGGTTAAAATAAATAACAAAAGTTGTGATTAGGAGCAATCCATTTTTTAGATTTTTAAATCTAAAAAATGGATTGGTCCCTAATCACAATCTTTTGGATTTGATTTAAATCCTTGTAATTTAGAGAGTGGGGGCTACAATTTGGGTGAAATTTTTCAAAATGGTGGGTTGTAGTCCCTCTTCTAGTCAGTGGGCCTATTCCATGTCAATACTCAAGATGTCCCACAGGAACAGATATTGATGAAAAATGAAAATCCTGCAATTTGGGCTTCATACCGCTTTTCGTTTTCTCCCGCAGGTCTCTTCAGAAATTTAGGAGGGGGGGGGGTCACACCAAAGGTGGGTGATGCCAAAATTTACTTTTGCGAGGGGAATAATAAACTTGTAAGGAACCCCCCCCCCCCCACACACACACAAATTTGAAAATCACTATTTGGGTATTTTTTGGGTAAAATTCAAATTGGATCAAACACATGTAGTTAAAGGGCGGTTCCGATCGTCTTTGGGACCCCCCCCCCCGATTTACCCTGAAGGAGGTTATCCGATGTGATCTCAATGAAAGGCCGTATTTTTCTTCATTGTCATCCTGAAATTTGAGCCTCGAATCCATTCATCCCAAGATTATAAACAAAAACCGCGTTTATGGTTAACACTTTATTAGCACAGTATTGAAGTAGGGCTTTGCCACATGCCTTATTGCGTTTACCATTCAAAACCGCAAGTTTGTTTCCACGTAATGAGGGGTGTATGGTGTGCAAGTGCCATGCTCTTCATATCAAGTAGAGAACAAATACACATAATCGGAAAAACACTTAGTAACTTTGTAAAAGTTGTTTGGGTTTAAAAGCCAATATTTTTCATCTGGAACAGTGGCGGGGGGGGTCAGCACTCCCAAAAGTACAATATTGTTAATGTCCATCGCACAGCAGGACTTTCTTACAAGTTACAATAATAAGACACAACAGTAATAAGTGAGTGAATTTGAGCCATTAACAATCTAATTTTGCATTTTGACATATATGACCCCCTGAAAATCAATGCTGACATTCGACTCAACCCTCTACTTCAAAAATGTTGAAGAGGACATCATTAAAAGAACTACTTGAAAGAACAGTGGTGTCTTGATGTCTTTACATTTTTAGCACAAGACAATTTTGTTGTATCAATCGAATGTCTATGACTTTGCAAGCACAAATGAATTCTAGGTCAACATTACCTTGTGTGGCAATCTTTAGTATTTTGTTGTGAAAAAAACGAAGACACCAAGCTAGTTCAAGGAAGTTGTAAATGATAGATCGTCAACATCTGAAGTAGAGGGGTGATGTCAATGTAAACATTGGTTTTCAGGGGGTCACAAGTGTCAAAAAAGTACAATTACCATTTTCAATGAGCTGTCCCTTACATATTACTTTTCTAGTGCTCAGAATTGTATTGTATTGAAAAGTTCTACTATGTGACTCGATTGACAACTAAAAAAATCTTACTTTTGGCCCTTTGAATTAACCAAAGTTTCAACTTCGGCTCATTAACTCTAAAAGGAAACACTCTGCGAAACTTTTTAGCCACATTTGAACTTCTACACCATATCGTACACTAGATAATGATTTTCAAAGTGGTGTGGGGTCTCCAGTACTTATCTGTGATCTTCTAATCATTGTCTTTCACACTGGGCAGCACTTCATATTGCCAATTCCAAGTTTCCAATACTGGAAAAACGAAATGGATTAAGGATTTTCATATCTCTATCAATGTCTACCACCACACTTAAGCAAAAAAAATCCTGACGTGTTGCAGTTGTTGCAGTGCACATTCCGACATGGAATGGCCCAAGTTTAACACTGAGACCAAAGCAACTCTTCCAAGTTCTACAACAGCAGCAGGTTAATCAATGCCAGGTTGCTAAATCCATAGAAAATGCCACACTGGTAATTCCAAATGCGCACCCACTGGTAACCTCACAAAATTACCAAATCATCCACTGGGAACTGAGATTTATGGTGAATTTAGCCAGGCCATATCAAATCAACTATGAAGATTAGAGGATAGTAATTCTGGGTTATTTAAAAGATCCTGATAGATTTGGAACCATAGACCCCTTAGTTTCAAAGGCAAGGTCTACAACCACAAGACATGCCACCCTACATCCTTGGCACTTATTTCCTAGCCATGTACATGTAGTTGATTTAATTTGATCCCAAAGCTTACATTCTGTGTTGTGAATGCACTTACCAAGTTTATATCTGAAACTGAGTTTGGGGCGCGTTTCTTGAAACAAAATGCTTGTAATAATGAAACAAATGTTCTTTTGGATTGTTTTGTGCTTAGATATAAGCAGATTCAAATTTTCTGTGCCAGACTTGATATTATGTGAATAAAATATGTGGGTCAGCATTTGCAAAAAGAAATCATAAATACAATAATAATGAAAACTTTTTCCAAAGAATGTACAAAAATGCCTTTGCAGTAGACAAACCAAACCTGTTATGTGTGAATGTTTGTGTTCAAAATCTATGAAATGGCAAAAACGTTTCTTTACACTACTGTGGCATCTGTTGTGCCTTTTCAAAATATGGTTCCAAATTTTGTGTGACAGAGCTTTAATTTGCTATCTTAAAATCAGGTGTGGCATTTTTGAAGCACCAAATCCGAAATACAATAATAATGTGTTCCTCAAGCAATATCAAAAATTGCCATTTTGGCAAAAAATTGGCCAAAACAGCACAAGCTAAGGAGTCGGCACATGCTTGCTTAAATTTTGTTTAGCAAATGCAGTCTGCTTTCATTGACACCGGAGCAGTTGTTTATGTTATGAAATGCTTGTTTTATGCTCTAACATGATTTTGGGGTAGTTTTTGATTAAAAATCTCAGTGAACTGGTAAACGAGTTTTTATACTTTGTACCCAGGTTCTGTGCCCAGGCTCAAGTGGAGTCAAATTTTCCTGACTCAGGCTTCAATTACACTGCAAAAATGTGTTTAAAAGTTTGAAAGGTGCTTGGTCCAATCGGTCTGGGGATCCACGAATTTACCGGAAGTGTATCAATTTGATTTAGGTTGACAGCGCCTATTTCCCATTGTAGTCTTGACGCACCTTTAAACAGTGTTTCTAAGTTTAAACAAGTTGTTGAACGGTGGAAGTGGTGAATGATGTGAACAAACCCGGTGTTCAGTTCACCCGTGAAAACACTTGTTTAAACTTTTAACAACGTTTTTCTGTGTATGACTCATAAAAAAAAAATCGGAGGTCAGAAATTGATGTGCAAAATCTAAATACAATAATCATGTAAAATTTTCCCTAAAATGTCAAAAACTAGGCTGTTGGGGCATAATTGACTTTTTGGTTGTTATTTTAGGCCCAAACACCAAAGTTACCGACAAATTCAGCACATGCTTAGCACACGTTTGGTTTAGGCATGTAATTTGATTTATTATTGACCCCAGAATCGTTTTTCTATGTTGAGAAATGTTGTGTTTTATGCTCAACAATTGATTTTTTTTTTTGGTATTTTCTTTGAAAACAATCCATTAAATGGCAAAAAGTTTATTTTACATACTTTTGGCATCTTTGTGCCCAGGCGCAAGCAGAAGTACCAAATGTACTGTGTTAAGAGCTTTAATATAACCAAAAGAATCTGTGTTAACATTTGAATGGGCACATTAGAAATTACAATAATCATACAAAATTTCCCTACAAAAGTCAAAAATGTTTTGTTGGGGGGCCAAAATTTTGACTTTTGGCCAAAACACAAACATTTAAAAAAATCGCACATGTGTAGCACACCATTTGGTTTTGGCATGTAATTGCTTTCATTAATACCAGAATCAAGTTCTCTATGTGCAGTAAAATTAATGGTTTTATGCCTCAAAAATGATTTTGGGGTGGTATTTCTTGAAAAAATCCATTAACTGGCAAAAAAAGTTGATTTTACACTACTTTTGGACATCTTTTGTTGCATATGCGCAAGCGGATCCCAAATCTACTGTGTGACTTCAAAAAACTGTGTATAAGGAATGTGCGACATTAGAAACTACAATAATAATGCAAAATTTCCCCTAAAAATGTCAAAAAAGGGTGTTTTGGGCCAAATTTGACATTTTGGCCACAACAAAAACACAATATTTTTAAAAATTGGGCACATGTTAGCACTATTTGGTTTATCCATGTATTTTGCTTTCATTGACACCAGAATCAGTCTCTATGTGAGAAATATTGTTTATGCTCAAAAAATGATTTGGGGATTTTCTTGAAAAAACATCCATTTTTTAATGGCTAAAAAGTTTATTTCCACTACTTTTGGACTTTTTGTGCCTAGCGCAAGCGGATTCCATTAGTGTGTCAGAGCTTTAATGACATCAAAAAACTGTGTAACATTTGAATGTTTTATTTTTTTTATTTTTTTTAAAATACAAAATTTTCCTAAAATGTCAAAAAATGGTTTTTTGGGCAACATTGACACAATTTGGCAAAAAAAAAAACAACATTTTTAAACATTGGCACATGTTTAGCAAATATTGGTGTTCCATGTAATTTTCTTTCATTGACACCAGAATCAATCTCTATGTTGAGAAAATACTGGTTTTTGCTCAAAAAATGATTTGGGGTATTTTCCTTTGAAAAAAATCTCTGAAATGGTTAAAAAAAGTTTTTACACTATTTTTGGACATTTTGGTGCCCCGGCACAAGCGGATTCCAATTTACTTGTAAGAGCTTCACTATGACGTCATAAAATCTAGTCATGCATTTGAATGTGCGACATTATCAATACAATAAAACATGCAAAATTGTTTGCCCCTTACAAAATGTCAAAAAATGAGCTTTTTGGAACAAAAATGGAAATTTTGGGCAAAATAAGTAACAGTAGGGACTATGAACATATTGCTATGCATATTTGTTTGATAGACAATTCTTCATGTGACACCAAATTTCATATGTCTGTGTGTACTGGACGATTTATGTTAAAAATGATTTTGGGGTATTTTATTGAAAAAAAAATAAAAAGTCTATGAAATGGTTAAAAACAAAAGACTTGTTTTCCCCACTTTGGCACACTTTTTATGCTTGGAAACTAGCAGATTCTAACTTCTCATGTTACAGCTTGCAATATGGTAACAAAAAACCTGTGTCCGCAGGGGGGGTGCAACGAAAATGAAAAAAATAAGCTCTTGCAATCAGTGATAGCATACCAACATGTGTAGAAACAGGACTACTCGCAAATGTAGGCACACAGTACAATTTAGGGCGCACACGACTAAATCATCGCTCCATTGAAATACACGTAAATACACATCGCGCCGAGATGTGCACCAGCCGTGACAATATTTTGAGTTATGAATTCATTCCCTATAGATAACAACTAAACGTTCGAATAAGTTTTCAAATTTTTTTATAGATTCTAGTAGAGATTTTAAGAAAAAGGCATGTGAAAACAGCGCCACCACTATTTGAGACGACGTGTACGCCTATAGCCGCTTTCGACCAGGGCCGGAAGTCGAGGGCCTATTCTACAACGAATCGAATTTCCAAATTTTGTGATATCTCAGCGATGGGACGCTATCTCTTTCACTTTGTATTATAATATAAACACCCTACTATAGGACTCGGTCCCCAAAGACTGCCAAAATATCTCAAACCTGTTTGGTCATTTTTGCTTATAAGGTCATCCTGGTTCAAGGTCATCCTGGGTCATTCTTTCAGAGTGATCTGGATTTGGAGAAACTAGTCTCACTTTGTGTGTCTGGTATATCCAATAACAGAAAATGATAAATTTGCCCCTCGCATATGACATTCAGTATGTAAATTAGAGGTAAGCATAAGGACCACATATGATATGTGGACCATTGTACAGTGTGGGACATCTATTATAGTTAGTATTATATTCCTGTCGTGTGGGACTACATGAAGAATTTAGGACCATTTGGCAAAGAATCGGAGCATTCTGAAAATGGTACCCCAGGATGACCTGATCCCTTTATTGCCCTATACTATTAATTACTATGACAAAAAGTAGGGCCAAACGATACCCTTTTTTAATACGAAGAATATTGCCCAATGTTGATTATAGTTTCAGTACACTTATAGGCGAACACCAACAATAATCGACCTCCATTGAAATAAACGTAAAAATACCACAGCGCGCCCGGATTGCACCCCGCGTGCGTGACATCAATATTTTGAAGTTATGAATCATTTCCTATAGATCCTACTAAAACTTCGATAAAGGTTAATATTTGATTCATTTAGTAGAGATTGTAAGGAAAAAGGCATGTGAACAGCGCCACCACTATTTTGAGCGACGTGTACGCCTCAGAGCCGCTTTTCGACCAGGCCGGAAGTCGAGGGCTAGTTCTACACCGAATCGAATTCAAATTTTGTGATTACTCTAAGACGATGGTCACGCTCTATACTCTTTCACGTATTATCATATAACACCCTCCACTAGAACCGGTCCCCAAAGGACGACAAATAGCTCAAAACAGTTTTGTCAAGTTACCGGAAATACCTACAATTCCCCCAAAAGTGGAGTGATTTAGTGTTGGATGCGCCCTTCGCAACTCCAACATACAAAGTTTGGTCTCCCTGCCAAGTACATGTTCCCGCTACTTTACTTTAGACTTTTGATATGGATATTAATCATTTCTAAGTATAACAACCCCACAATTGTGTATGTTTTGCATTATTTGAGGGTCAAACCATTATTTTATTTAAATTTGTTAATTGTACCAAAAACGACATTCTTGATATACAGCCTGTCTAAAAAAATTTGTTCAATCAAAACCCGCTTTTTTTTTTTTCAATATTAAATCCAACAAAGTGTTGGTGCATCACATTAAAGAAAAACGACCAGCTTTTGCACTATTTTGTTTATTATGTACTTGTTTCAATCGAGCGATAACTCCAGTTTACCATGGAACACAAAAATCGAGTTGAAGGTGGTGCCACTTTCTGGTGAATATGATAACAGCTGACAGAATTAGTCTAACAAGTTATTCCATTTGAAAAGATGTGAAAGTATGTAAAGAGGATTAAACTCATAAGAAACTTAAAAGAAGCGAAAATCAATCCGTTTATGTTGGAAGGCTCTTGCCTTGCAGATTAAAATGTATAAAATTTAAATTAATGTATTTGTTAGAAGAGCATCATGACCGTATCATAACCGCCATTTGCTTTTGGAGGGAGAGGTTTTATGGTCTGGAAGTATCATGAACGCAAAGTCCTACCGACCCCGTGAGACTTGTTCCGCATTCAAATTTTTTAACTTAACAATAAGTTAATGCCACAAAGATAGTGTACTATTTTTAAAAAACATTTCTTGGATTTGGGTGTTTATTTGGTTGCATAATTCTAATGGCCATGATTTTAACAGATAACAATTTGTAAAAATTCAAAGCTCCCGTTATTGAAACGTGCCATGTAATATTGTATGGGTTCTTATGTTGAAAAGAAAATATGTATCATTGAAATCTTATGTTGACTATTAAGCTTGTATGGAGGAAATTAGATTCTTTTGGGTATTAATCTGTGTTTTGGTTCTTTTGCCAAGTTGCAATCCTTTGTGGGTTTCAAGACCGAGGCACAGTCTCGAAACACCTCTGCCCAGGCATAAAAGTGCACAAAATCGATATTGGTGTATTGCACTAAATTCATTATATCTCTGAACTGACATAAGGTTAATAAGAGGAAACAAACCCTATGGAAAGCCCCAGTCTTTGTTCTGAATATTAGGCAAGTAAGAATGGTTTTATTTAAAAATTTCATCAGTTAACCATGGTGAATTAAGTGCGTGTGTTCAACCGGCTGTAATTTAAGGGTGAAAAACCAGTTTGAATGATACCACTATTGTAATGACATCTCGGATTGCCAATAAGCATTAGCAGCGTACACAATTATTCTTATCTTGTAATGGTGCTTCTATATCTTTGTGTGGGCAGTTTCGACTTGTTTTTATTGAATATTTACCGTGATAATTTAAGACGTGGTCTTAAAATTGATACAAAAATCATACAAATTTCCCTAAAAAGTTCAAAAAATGGTTGTTTGGGGGGCAAATGTTGGACATTTTGGCCAAAACACCAACATTAAAAATAATCGCCACATGTTAGCAAACATTTGGTTTTGGCCATGTAATTTGCTTTCATTTAATACCAAGATCAAGTCTCATTGTTGAGAAATACTTGTTTTATGCTCAAAATTGATTTGGGGTATTTTCTTGAAAACAATCCATTAATGGCAAAAAAAGTTGATTTTCACTACTTTTGGACATTCTTTGTGACTATGCGCAAGGCGGATCCAAATCCTATGTGTGGACTTCAAAAAACTGTGTTAATATTATGAATGTGCGAATTAGAAATACAATATAATGCAAATCCCCTAAAATGTCAAAAAAGGGTTTTTTGGTGCAAAATTTTGAAATTTTTGGGCCAAAAAAAAACACAAAAATTTTTTAAACCTGGCACATGTTTAGCACATATTTGGTTTCCATGTATTTGCTTTCATTTGACACCAATCAAGTCTCTAGGTGAGAAATACTTGTTCTTATGCTCAAAAATGATTTTGGGGTATTTTCTTTGAAAAAATCCATTAATGGCCCTAAAAGTTTAATTTTACACTCTTTTGGACATCTTTTGTGCCTAGGCGCAAGCGGATTCCAAATCTACTGTGGCAGAGCTTTAATGACATCAAAAAAACGTGTTAACATTTGAATGTGCGACATTAGAAATACAATAATAATACATAAAGTTTTCCCTAAAAATGTCAAAAAAATGGGTCTTTTTTGGGCAAAATTTTGAAATTGTGGCAAAAAAAACAAAATTTTTACAAAATTGGCACATGTTTATCACATATTTGGTTTATCCATGTTGATTTTGCTCATTTGTACACCAGAATCAAGTCTTATGTAAGAAATACTTGTCTTTAGTGCTCAACAAAACAATGATTTTGGGGTATTTTCTTGAAAAAATCCATTTAATGGCTTCAAAAAGTTATTTTACACTACTTTTGGACCATCTTTTGTGCCTAGGCGCAAGCGGATTCCAAATCTAATGTGTCAGAGCTTTAATGAACATCAAATAAACTGTGTTAACAGTTGAATGTGCGACCATTAGACTTACAATAAGAATTACAAAATTTTTCCCTAAAAAAATGTCAAAAAAAAATGGGTTTTTTTTTTGGGCAAAAGTTTTGACCAATTTTGGCAAAAAAAACAAAATTTTTAAAAATTGGCATACATGTTTAGCACATATTTGGTTTATACCATGTAATTTACTTTCATTTGACACCCAGAATTCAAGTCTCATGTTTGAGAAATACTTGTTTTATGCTCAAAAATGATTTTGGGGTATTTTCTTTGAAAAAAATCTCTGAAAATGGTATAAAAAAGTTTTTTACACTATTTTTTGGGACATTTTTGGTGCCCAGGCACAAGCGGATTCCAAAATTTACTGGTCAAGAGTTCCAATATGACGTCATAAAATCTATGTCAGGCATTTGAATGTGCGAAATTATAAATACAATAAACATGTAAAGTTTGCCCTAAAAATGTCAAAAATTTAAAATTTTAAAGGAAGTCTGACCAAAAATGGACATTTTGGTCAAAATTAAGAAAATTAGGAGCTATGACATATTGCTATGCCATATTTAGTTGATAGCACAATTGCTTTCATTTGAACCAAATTCATATTTGTTTGTAATTGACGATTTATGTTAAAAAACTTGATTTTGGGGTATTTTCATTGAAAAAAAGTCTAGAATGGTAAAAAAGCACTGTTTCCACCACTTTGGGACACTTTTTATGCCTGGAAACAGGCAGATTCTAAATCTACATGGTTATAGCTTCACACAATGGTACCAAAAAACCTGTGTTCGCAGGGGGGTGCAACGAAAATGAAAAATAAGGCTCTTTCAAATTTCAGCTGATAGCCTACAAACTGTGGTAGAAACAGGCCTACTCGCAATTGTTTCATGCACACAGTACAATTATAGGGCGCACACCTAAATATCGATCCATTGACATACCACGTAAATACCACATCGCGCCCGATGATTGCACCCCGCGTGACAATATTTTGAATGTATGAATTCACGTTCCTAAGATCACAACTAAACCTTTCGAATAAGTTTCAAATTTTTTATATCATTCTAGTCGAGATTTTAAGAAAAAGGCATATGATCAGCGCCACCACTATTTTTGAGCCGACGTGTACGCCATCCCTTTCGACCAGGGCCGGAAGTCGAGGGCCTAGTTTCTACACCGAATCGATTTCAAATTTTGTGCTAATCTCAGCGATGGTCACGTATTATCTTCCTATTTATATAATATAACACCCTCAAGGACATGCGTCCCCAAAGGGACTGAAACATATCTCAACATGTTTTGTCATTTTTGCTTCAGGAATCCTGGTTCGAGGTCATCTTGGGGTAATTCTTCAGAGTGTTCCGATTGTCTGGACGAAACTAGTCTCAAATGTTTGTCTGGTCATATCAATAACAGGAAAATGTAAATGTGCCGCATATACATTTCAGTATGTAAATTAGATGGTAAGATTAATGACCCCATATGATATGTAGACCATTGTTACCTTTTGACATCTATTATAGTATAGTATGCTATATTCCCTGGTCTTTGGGACTACTGAGAATTAGGACCATTTGGAAAAAATCGGAGCATTCTGAAAATGTTACCCAGGATGACCGTGACCTTTATTTGCCCTATAACTGCATTAAACTATAACAAACAAAGATAGCAACTCTACCCTTTTTAATACTAAGAATATTGCAAAATGGTGCTATAGATTTCCGTACAATTATTAGGGCGAACACCACCAAATAATCGCTCCATTGAAATACACGTAAAATACCACATCGCGCCCGCTGATTTGCACCCCCTGACAATATTTTGAATGTTATGAATGCATTTACCTATTATAGATCACAACTAAAACTTCGAATAAGTTTCAATTGATATCATTCTAGTAGAGATTTAAGAAAAAGCATGTGAGCAGCGCCACCACTATTTTTGAGCCGACGTGTACGCCTCATAGCCGCTTTCGACAGGGCCGGAAGTCGAGGGCCTAGTTCTACACCGAATCGAATTCCAAATTTTGTGATTAATCTCAGCGATGGTCACAGCATACTCTTCACTTTATTTATAAGATAACACCCTCCCTAGGAACAGGTCCCCAAAGGACTGGCAAAAATATCTCAACATGTTTTGTCATTTTACCGGAAATACCTACCATTCCCCCAAAACGTGGAGTGATGTAGTGTTGTGCGCCCTTCGAAACCTCCCACGATACAAAGTTTGTCTCCCTGCAAGTACATGTTCCCCGCTACCTATACTTCTAGACTTTTGATATGTTATCCGCTCATCATGTCTAAGTATAACAACCCCAAAATTGTTTCTGTTGCAATTATTTTGAGGTCAAACCATTATTTTATTTAAATTTCTTGTACCATAAACGACTTCCTTGATATACAGCCTGTCTAAAAAAATTGTACAATCAAAACCCGATTTTTTTTTCAATATTAAATCTCAACATAAGTCGTTTGTGCATCACATTAAAGAAAAAAGACCAGGCTTTTCACTACTTTTTGTTTCATCTCATTTACTTGTTTCAATCGAGCGATAACTCCAGTTTACCATGGAACACAAAAATCGAGTTTGTGCCACTTTCTGGTGAAAGTGAAAGAATTAGTTAAACATAAGTTATTCACATTTGAACAGATTTGAAAGTATTTAAAGAGGGATTAACTTCATAAAGAAACTTTAAAAGACGCGAAATCAATTACGTTATGGTGGAAGCTCTGCCTTGAAGATAAAGTGTATAACATTGAAATACTGTTGTTTGTTAGAAGAGAATCATGACCTACATCAACCGCCATTTGCTTTGGAGGAGAGAGTTTTTATGGTCTTGAAGTATCATGAAACGCAAAGTCCTACCGACCCCGTGATACTTTGCTTCCAAATTCAAATTTTTATTAACTTCAACAATAAGTTAATGCACAAAGATAGTGCAATATTTTTAAAACATTTCTTTGGATTTGGAGTGTTTATTTTGGTTGCAATTATATTCCTACTGGCATGATTTTAACAGATACCAATTTTGTAATAAATTCAAAGCTCCGTTTCATTGAAACGTGCAATGTATATTTGTATTTGTTTATTATTTATGAAAAGAAAATATTTATCATTGAACTTATTATGTTGACTATTAAAGCTTGTATGGAGAAATTTAGAATTCTTTTGTGAATTTAATCTGTGTTTTGTTTCTTTTGCCAAGTTGCAATCCTTTGTGGGTTTCAAGACAGCATGGCACAGTACTCGAAACACCTCTGCCCATGCATAAAAGTGGCACAAAATCGATATTGGTGTATCGCACTAAATTCATTATATCTCTGAACTGACAAAGGTAAATAAGATGAAACAAACACTATTGGAAAGCCCAGTCTTTATTCTGTAATATTATGCCAAGTAAGAATGGTTTATTTTAAAATTTTATATTTAACCATGGGGAACTTAAAGGTGCGTGTTCCAACAGGCTGTAATTCAGGGTGAAAACCAGTTCTGATACAACTCTTGTAATGAAATCTCGGATTTGCCAATATCAGTAGCAGCGTTACCAATTATTCTTCATCCTTGTAATTGCTCTATCTTGTGGGGGCAGTTTCGACTTTTTTTTATTAATATTTCCTTGATAAGACCGTGGCTTAAAAATTGATACAAAAATCGTTGGAGACAATTTCACCATTCACAACACTTTTCTGAAGACTCAAAGGGATAACATTACTTTGTCTAGCTTGTAAAAATTTGTTATTTGTAAAATCTACTGATGGACCAAACATTCATGTGCTACATGCATGTCATCTTTTAAAATGGGAAGAAACCAAATTTTGAGCTTTAAAGAATATCAAGGAAGGAGCTCTTAGGCATCCAACAACATGCCTTAGTATACTGGCAAAGATCTGAAGTTATATCTCGTATTCATTGCTTTGAAGGGAGTGTGTTGTTAAGTTGAAACGATATATTGCGATGTCTAAGCAAATTTAGTCTAATTTGCGAGCATTTTTAATATATAAAGAATTTATAAACACTCTGTCAACCGACCATTCATTACATAAAAACACCATACACAAACAACGAATTCCAATTAAATTTATACGCTGGCATGATAGGCGATGGTGAATAGCTCGCGATTCGTTGATTGGGATCAAAGGTCACCTTTAAATGAAGATTTGAATGATTTTACATTGCCAATATTTTGTCGCCGTGTACTTAAAGTTTCAACCTGATACAAAACCAGTACTATCAAACGTTGTCCCAACATAGGAGGGCTGCCAAGAGTTGGCCCGGACAAAAACAGGGCTATGAATTAGAAAAATGCACTCAAAGCGCGACAAAAATAATATTGGCCTAAAATTACAATGTTGCGCCTCTAAAATCCAACTTAAAGCGGCAATGCACATTTCACAAATATTCAACTTTCTTCATTTGCTCTCAAATTGTAGTCTAGGCCATTGGAGAACAGAGATATATTTTACACATAAAAATAAAATACCCCAACAGATAGGGACTTGATATGAGGATAAAGACATCACGTAATTGTAGGCCAACGTTTAAGTTTTCCATAACTTAATCACCAAATGTGTTATAAATGAAATATTTTTGGCTCGTACTCATGATATTAAAACCACAAAGGTATAGACCGGTCAAACAGGGTGCATAGCGTGGGAAACATGCCATACGGGGGCGTGCGTGTTCTTGTGCTAAACGCCATTTTCGTTGCCTGCTGAATTAAAAGTCGCGGCGACGTTAAATTATAAAAAACGTCTGTTACCCATAAGGACAGCTGATTTGGTTAAGCATTTCGGTGAGGGCTTTTGTGTTATATGGATAAAGCTTTCAAACATGCAAAAATATCGATTTGAAAAAAAAAAATCTTGAGGGCGCACTAGTTTTCAAATGGCCAGTGTCTCTTTAATATTAGAGAAGGTTACTGGTGTTGTGAAAAATTCGTGAAGAAAATTGGTATTCATCTAATTTTATTAATTTAAAATTGTAACTAGAACTAAAGATAGTAACCTAAATGGCTCAATTAGAGACCCGGCCTGGGAGAATGCCCCTTTACCCTCCCCTTGTCAGCGGTGCTGATTCGGTCAAAGGCGGTACTGCACGATATCAGAGTACAAGCAAGAGAATGAGCGAAAGTAAGTGAAATAATCAAACTTACCGTAGACATAAGATATCACTAAAACCTCGATGAAGCCTAATACCATTGGACTGAAACCAGCGGAATACCAATCAAATAGTGTCATCACATAGATTCCTCCCTAACATGAAATTGAAGAACAATTTGATTATGAATTTGAAGGTTACCATTTGTATACAATACTTTGGAATGTAAGATCAAGTCTGATACATATGCACACAAAAACAACACAAATTTCTGAATATCGGTGTATCTGTGAGATGATTGTTGCAATACAAAAATCGGTCTGTCTTTAACTTAGCAAGAGAGCTATTACGTAGGGACTTTTACACTGTATAGAAATGGCAGTTAGGATATTGCGTTATTAGGCAGGAAATATTCGGCGTTAATTTGGCGTATGATAGTTTTGTTCTGCTTTAGGTATTAATCGTATACTTAATTTCTGGAGACTCATACAAACAATAAACTTTCCAAGGAAATAGGCTCATACGTGATAGTAAATAATTAATTGAAAGGACAATACCTCTACATCACAAAATTGAAAACATACCTCCATTTGTAGGAGATCTTTCGACTGACTCCATCAGTCGTCGTCAGCTACTGATGTTGTTGTGCTGAAAGCCATCGGCAGTGATGACGTAATTGCCTAAGGACAAAACAGTCACGTGAGGAAGTCAGTTCTTGATAATTTGATCCCAGACACGATCCAGGTCCAGCACCTTGTCCCTATTGAGAGAGGGTTCGTTTTGCTTGATATGAATGGCCTCGAGCACTCTTCAAATGGAGGTATGTTTTCAATTTTGTGATGTAGAGGTTTTATCCTTCAATTAATGAACTTTCCCTTTTGACTATTAGTAGTTTCACTTACTTGGGTAGTAAGAGGCAAGCCTGCCAGGAACATGAGAACGCAGACAATCAAAATTGTTATTGGTTTCTTTCTTCGTACGATGGGATACTTGTCAACAACCTCATCAACTACTGCAGTGATCACAGTCTCCAGAGTCACAACTAGAACAATAATGGAAAATGGCTTTCAGAAAAATATATATTTTCGTCCTTGGTTTGGTCTCTCCCAGTCAAATACTATGACCCGTCTGCTTAGCAACAGTTTTGTTGTTGTTGTTGTGAGCTTTCCAATAGCGACATCGCTTTTACTTGACCCTTTTGATTTTATTCACAGTTTGAATTCTATGATCTACGATTTCTGCACTTACCTCACTATCCAACCCAAGAGTAATAAGCATGAAGAAGAACAGGAATGCCCAAAGTTGAGGTACAACTGTATTCTTGATATGGCTTCAGGATACGCCACAAAGGCCAGTCCAAGACCTAGTTTAACAATATATTGAAGAATCAAATTATACACACTTCGTCGGGTGTATTACATAATGACGGATGTTAAACAAAATACGAATTTGTGTTTCTGAGAAAATCGCATTTGAATAATCGCGAACTCTAGAGGGTCCGTACATATCCCCAAATCCGATTCAACCAATCAAAAGAAGGCTGAAGCGGATCCTCTTCTCAACTCAATTCCCAACTTGCACTTTATTTTAGCTAATTTCAGGAATCTCACTTGATAAAATAGATGTAATACATTGGAAAAGTTTAACCATCATATCCGTCACACCAAAAAAATACGCGAATCGGCGATTATGTTCAAGACATAGTGACGGATGTTGAAATTTTTCCCTAAGCGTTATTCAGCATCCGTCATTGTGGAAAACACCAATCGGCGTTTTCTGAAATCTGTCAACCCAACGTCCGTCATCGCGAATCGCTCAATTTGGTTTATTACATAATGACGGATGTTGAGTGGATTGGCGCCGGCGGATCGCCGCTTTGACCTGTAAATATAATATAAATTTCTACTAATATCGATTATTTATAAGTTCATTACATATTCTGTTTGTGTCAGTTACAAATTTAAGATGAGAATATTTACTACACAATTATTTAAAAAAAAAAAGCCTTGGTTTTGGAAATCAGTATCCACTTCTTGACAGAGGGTTCAACATCCGTCCCTATGTAAAACACCAAACTCTCTGTTTATGCAACATACGTCAAAATTGCAAAATTTCTAATTAAGATTATTAAGATAAATCACTCTTCACTGATTGCCTACAGTGATGACTCCAATGGACTAAAAATGTCCCCTCTTTCCAAACGGGACACTTCAATCAATCTACAAAAGCAAAATGACATATTTAATCTTTTGAAAGTGAAAGGTTCATTTCATTAGAAAGAGCACTGTGTAGGCATTCCAAAAGAGTGAGGTTCACTCTTTAAGGGTAACATTTAATCGTTGCCAATCTTGTTAATTTGGCTAATGTTGTATGTATGTATGTATTTTGCCCGCGCAAAAGGCTCCGTCAGTTTCGATCTATTGCGGCCAAAATCGCATGAAAGGTGCGTGAGGATACCGGACGGGTTCTCGGCTATATTGGTTGGACGAAAATCCTTTCCAGAAATGGCTGAAACATCAACGAAAATGTGCTCAGCTTTCTATGGAAAATTACCTTTTGTTTTGTACAGCGGTTCTTAAGCGGCGCGTTATGCGTGGTGGCTTTGCGACGGGTGGTTACGCGGCCAATGTCGATGTACTCACGCGTAAGCCGCTATAATGTCTGTACGCAAGTGACAGGCTCTTATAACGCAAACGGTGTGGGGAAAGAAAGAAATGGTCAAGAACACGCCATGTTATTTCGCTTGGTTTTTCGTATACCCCACGGAGTTTTGAGAAGAAAAAAATAAATATAACGGAAATTACGGGATGAAATTTGACATATTATATTTAGAAATAGGCCTAAGCTCTAGGATATGCTGCAAACTACGAGGAATAAAAAATACGAATACGGGATGCTGTGACGGGAGGGGGGCATAAACTATAGGATGGCGAGAACTTTATATGGGAGTTTGAGGAGTTATGAGAAAAATATGTGGAAAATACGGAACTACGTGTTATCCCACGGGGAGTACTTTTGAGAGAATAAATTACACGAAATTTAATACGGGATTAATATTGACGTTTAATATTACAAAATACGAGGTAAAATAAAATATAACGGAAGTTTATAACGGGATTAATAG